>PVJH01032768.1:0-22311 GCA_004026705.1 Nesogale talazaci | reverse complement strand
ATTTTCAAAAGATATAAGTTCCTGAAGAAGGCTATCATGCTGGGTAAATTAGTCAGTTAAGAGGGGATGAACTAATACAGTGGTTGTATCAATGGGTCAATCATGACAAATTTTTTCAGGTCTTTGCAAGACTGGGCAGTGTTGAGCTGCATTGTACATAGGGTTCCTAGAAGTCTGAGATGATTTTTAGCCACTTGACATGAACATGGTAAATCAAGAAGCCTTATGGCAAAAAATTTAAACTATTACAGAATTAGCATATACAAATTTAAGTTATTGATTTTCAACTTATCCTTTATTGGAGTCTATAGATTTCTCACAGCAGCATTTCTATCATTTTTATTGTTCCCTTCAAAAATTTTCATCACATCAAAATGGCATTCCTTGGCATCCCTCTGACTCAAACTTTTAAAGGCTCATTGAGTCTTGGGAGAAAAACAAGTCTAAAGGCATATGCGATAAGGTGTCTGAAAGAAATTCTCATAGGACAAGAAGGAGTAGTTACCTTGTTGTAATGAAGAGAAGAAAAAATAGCACAAAACTTTTTGGTCTTTTTTACATCAATGCAGTTTCCAATTTTCTTCAGGCATCTCCTTAAAAATGTCCTGAGGTTTCCTATGTCCTTTGAGAAAAGCTATCAAGATTATTCACTTGGGATCCCAAAATCAGTTCTTCTAAGCTTCTTACTTAATGTCTTTATTTTAAATTTAACTGATCCAGCAAATTTCTTTGAAACCCACTGTTTTGATGGGGATTTAATTTGACAGCATTCTGATGCTATTACGACACTGTTATTAGCGGAAGAAATAATATATAGTGATCCATCATTTACACACTTTGCTTGAAGTAAGTCTGTGCCTCTATAAAATAAAACCTCAATGACGCACCCAACATGTAACCCAGATATGCCATCTGAGATCCAAAACCATACTACCAATCTTTTCAAATTTACGTTCACACATTTGGACCTGTTCATATGAAATATTCAAGAAGAAAATTGATGGCATTTGAGGAAAGAGATGATGGAGGTATTAAATATCATCAGTCAGAACAAAGTCAAGATATGACTAAAAATAGACCATCAATTTTTCATATGTACATTTAAATTGAAGCTGAAGAAAATTAAAATAGGTCCAAGAGTACAATATATAACCTTGGGTACATATGACACAAAATTAAAGAACATATCAAAAATAGATTCCCCCAGCATGTATGCTGACCTGGATCTGATTAACAAAATTTTATCTTTTAGAGGTTGTAGAGTTTGATTTTGCTTCTTATTTGTAAGTATTAGGAAGTACCTCTGGCATGTTATGACAACGGAGGTAACACTATTGAAATTATGGTATATGTTTTTCCATTTGGGGGGGCTTTGAAAACCAGAACTGATAAGCCTATGGAGTCAGCAAGTTAAATAAAGGCTTTGGGGAAGGGGGACATGGAGGTAGCATGGGTGAAGGGGTGATGACATCAAAGGGCCTATATAGAAAAATAATGTCTGGAAACTGATTGTGAAAGCAAATGTACAATTCTTCCGGGTATGATGGAAATACTAATGATATGATAGATATATTAATCCCACCCAAAAATACTAAAATAATAGATTTTTTGTATTCATCACTAATTACTCAAAAACAGATGAGTTGAGGGATGATATTAAGGAAAATATACATGAATAAAGAACAAATTAATCATTAAATATCTAGAGAGAAAGAAAATATAAAAATGAAAATTAAAAGTGATTGAAACTTGTTAGAGGAAATTGAACAGATAATTGAATAAAAGAATTGAACAAAATATTGTAAAATGTGGTTTTACCACAATGAAATATACAAAGATCAGGTGCTAGAACACCAAAAATGAAAGGTACTCTCAGAACTTCTAGATGAAACTAATAAATAAATTCACTCTTACATCACAATACTAGAAGATTCTATGGGTGACATATTGAATAGTACAGGAAATACAAAAACAAAATGAACAGAAACATTTAGAATTATTGTATCAAAAGAAGTAAATGCTCAAGTATTTCAGGAAATTGGGTATTAACAAAAATCAATGACACAGGGACAATTTCAAACTTCATTCAAATCATTTGTGGAAATCCTTGCCATGGGAATTAATAGAATGAAAATTGACATGTAGTAACAAATGAATTCAAATCTGGAAAAAAGTTATCTGGAAAACTAATGGGAGGAGTTTTATATCTGTGTCATTTTCTTGATAGTTTTCCTCTTTTCATTCATTTTCTATTTTGTCAAGTATAAGGTCATTTTCTAAGGACTAGTCTTTTCTTGCTATAAAAGATGCAAGGCCATACCTGATCTCCTTTATTATCCCAATTGCTAAAGGGCATGCATCACACAAGCCCCACACCATCTTTCCTGTGTACTCTATCACCAGTTATTCCTCCCAAGACACTCTATTTCTATGATTAGAAATTCAATAATTCAGTAAAATGGCCACCCAGAACTCACAGACAATACAATTGTGCAGGGGTAGGAAGAGAGCGTATTAGGGAAATCAATAGGTTACTATAAGTCAAGATGAGTAAATAGTAAGAATAACATCATTAGTCCTTAGTTAGCAACCAAGTCTCCCTCTAATCCTCAGTCTCTCAGCTATGCAGTCTCTGGGCTTCTTTCTGCCTCTGGGACCTAGAAACTTCCCTTGTTTTGCTTGCTGCATAGTATTGAAGCTGATCTTTTTGTTTTGTTTTATAGCCTTAGTACCAACTGGTGCTTCTGCTCTCAGCCTCTGCTACTTCAGGCAGACATTTGGAATGGTCCAGGTTTTTTTTTTATCTCTGCTCTTCCTTCAAAGATGGATTGTTCTTAAAACCTAGAAAGTGGTAATGAAAATAGACCAAATATCCTCTATTAAATTTGTATGTGTGCTGTTTCCATAGTCTGATTTAATGAACTATTGCTAGTGACAAAGAATGGGCTACAGGAATCATTTTAAGAAATTTCACTCCAATATATTGGTTGATAAAATATCTAAGGTAGTTGAGCCAAAATCTCACAATCCTTGTTTATCAGGGGAATTCTGTGCATACCTCTATGATAATATTGTTTGGTGGTAATAAAAAACTTAAAAATCAGTGTAATCACTTTTACTCAAACTCATAGCAACCTTAAGGATGGGATAGCACTGCAACATTGTTCTATAGATTTCTGATACTGCAACTCTTTACAGAAGTGTAAAGACTCATCTTTCTCCCAAGGAGTGGCTTGTTTTGAATGTCCAGTAAGTAAAGTGTTTAATCTAACCCCATCATGTGTTGCTGTCTGAGAAGCCACCCTAAGCATATATAGTTTCTTTTTCTCAACAGTGTTGTAAATTCTATCCAGTTCGCTGAATTAATGACACTCTTAATAGAATCTTTTAATGGAAGCATAGAATAACAGTAAGGTTTACCTTGGTTGTATGGACTATACCAAGGCATTTAATTATGTGGATGATAGAAAACTGTGTATATCCTTGAGAACAATGAGTTTTCCGGGAACTTCATTTTGCTTATCCAGAATTTGTACTTGCATCAAGGGCAATTGTGCAAACAGAACAAAGGAAGACTGCTTGGCTTAGAAGCCAAGCTTAAAATCAAAAGTGTATCTCAGGTTTACATCTTATCAACATACTTAATCTTATTGAAAGCAGAAAAATAACCTGATAAGCTATAATATATGAAGAAATATGTGGTACCAGTGTTATGGAAATATTTATTAAAGCATACACTATGCATATGATACAACCATATTTGTTGAACTTGAAGAGGTCTTGATGAAGAACACGAATTGCATTCTTCAGTATCTATTATGGTTCAAATTATAGAAGACCATCGTCCTCACAACTTATAAACCAATAGGCATATTCATGATAAATGAAGTGGTCAAGTATTACACCTTGCCTGGATCCATAATCCACGTTCATGGAAGCAGCAGTCAATATATCAAAAAAAAGGCATATTGCCTTATGTAAATCTGCTGCATAACACCACTTCAAAGTGTTCCAAAAGATTAAGGTATGTCTGGCCTAAGTCATGACACTTTCAATGTCCTCATATGCTTGTGAAAGTTGGACCTTGAATAAGGACTATCAAATAAAATGGATGCATTTCATCTGTGGTACGGGAAAAGAAAAATCAAAGTGCCAGGGACTGCCCAAAGAGCACACCAGAAGAAGTAAAGCTAGAAAGGTCCTTAAAGGCAAGGATAGCTACTCTTTGTCTGACCTACTTTGGACATGTTTTCAGGAGAAATCAGTCTCTGGAAGACATAATGCTTTAAAATGGAAATGCAGAGAAAAATAAGGGCTGAGCCCAGTGATATAGGGGTTGAATGCGGAACTGCAGCCCACAGAGCTGGCGGTTCGAATCCAACAGCAGCTCTCCAGCAGCAAGGCTGGACCTCCCACTGCTACCAGAGGGCAGTGATGCCCCCCACCCCAAAAAGATAGGAAGACCCTCAACTGGATGGATTGCCACCGTTGCTATCACAATGAGTTCAAACTTGAGAATTGTGAGAATGGAAGAGAACCAGTCTGTTAGATGACAGAGCGGGATGAGTCAGAGCTGACTCGGTATCAATAGCGATATGTGTAATATTTGTGCGCAAAATGACAAATGTTGCATTTCTATATTTCTCCTGGAACTTAAAATTACTCAAGTTCTTCATAAACGGTGGAATTAATTATTTGCTAATTTTTAATAGAAGTCAATATTTACTGAGAAGCTACAAAATATCACCATATACACTTGAGTATAAATGGACCAAATATCTGCTGAGGCACCTACTTTTACCACAAAGACTGCATAAAAAATTTGCTGAAAAAACTTGACTTATACTCGAGTATATATAGTAAATGTATGCTAAGAGCTTAGAATACCTTGAGGAACTAAATAAGTAGCAGGCATATTGCTTTCAGAAAATATAATTTAGTGTAAAGCAATGTACAATTGATGCATAATACAATTCCTTAGATATCTGTTTTTTCCTTTTTGGAGACAAAAATATTAAAAATAAATTTCTTGAGAAATGAGATTTGCAATAGCAGATCATTGAGACTATAGTATCAGAATAAATGACTTGATGAATATGAAAATAAAGACCTCTACACATTTTGAGTAAAGACAATTCCAGGCTGAAAGAACAAGATGTTATTCCATATGACAGATATCAGAGTAGCCGGCCTCCAACACAGCATCATGGGTTCAATGGGAGCAACAGTACAGAAATAATTAAAGATTAGGGTAAAGTTATAGAAAATATGAGAGAAAGAAATAATGGAATCAGACCCATTTCATGGTAGCCTGCTCCCCTCAGCCCCACTTGGTGGTCCATTTGGAGAAAGAAAGAATGAGGAGGTGGGGGGAAGAGAGGATATGAGGAGAGGGAAGAGAGGGAACAGGAAGGAGTGGTGAGAGTGAGAGAGTGAGAGAACTCCTTTATTTTAACCAAGCTTTATATATCTTTTGGGGATACACAAAGCCCACTACTACAAGTAAGGATGTACAGAAAGGAGGGATGATCTAGGGGCATACACGTAATAGGAGAGGGAGGTATTGGAGGCCCCATGTGACAAGGGCAGATCCCAAACTAAAGGATGTCACTGACCAGTTCTCTGGCTGTACACAGAGATTATTAACAGTAGTGTGTGAACTCAGCCTCCTGGGGACCAGACTATTGGTTACCAGGCTTCATGAATAGGTCATCTATTGTAATATACCAGCAGGGGGTGGGCCCTGCAGCCAGAGGTCTGGCACGCTGCAACCTTCAGGGAGAATAACTAAGCTCTGACCTCCCACCAGAAGCTGGTAAATAGTTACTAAATATTTTGGAGGAGATATAATTGTCTTATATTCCTCTGGCAAAGAGGGAACAAGAAGGCCAGAAGGAAGCAAAGGACTAATACCTGAAATGCGGTCAAGAAAACCAAGGAATGTACTCACACAGAAGAAAGTATAACCCTTTGGTTGTTACCTAATCTGCTGTCAATTTGAGAGAATTCAGAGTGAAGTGGTGTGAACCTCTGAAGCAATCTTGCTTATTAATAATTCCAGCAACCATCTGTGGTGCTCTATAGAAAGGCAGGCACCCCAACTGCCCCCAGGGTACCCCTATTGCAGTGAGTACTGCCACATGCCCTCCTAGGCGCTCAAAGCCACCATGGGTCACCACAGGTGGAAATCAGCCAAGGAAGCTCCATCCTCCTAGACCCACAACCACTTAACCAGTGTCCTGTGAGAAGACAAACCAATTTGCCCTTCAAATAACAGGATAATGATTGGCTTGATCAGAGTGAACTCATAGGAGGATAAAGCAGTAAACTGAACCCCACCCCATGCAGTTGGCTGCAGGTTTTTGAAGCAGAACTTCTATGAGTCTCAGAAAAAGAAAAGTCCAGTGTTATTCAACTCTGAAAAATGGCCCTGAGCTCCTCTAAAACAACATGCAAGCAGCAACCAGCCCAGAAAGCTTAACAAAAAAGCTAGAGAAGCAAAAGGCAATGTGAGAAGAAGTCAGGAACTTAATGACGTGCATAGTAGAAGGAGACATAAATTTCTCACTTGGATTTTTTCTTATAATAAACCAAGCCATGTGAATAACAACATTTCTGAGTTATATAATTCCTTTTATTGAAACATTGAACGTGTGTGTGATCTTAAAAATCCCATGACACAACAATATACACAATGATTTTTTAGCTTCCATGTGTATATTTTGTTAGTAGGAAGATACATGCCCTGTTCCCCTGCTACCCATGTCTTTTTTTTCCCTACTCAAAGGGAGGCTATTGTTTATATCTCCATAGGGAAACAGGGGCCAGACTTCAACCTGGGGCTCTGAGACGTGAATGTAACATCCTGGCGTGAAGCAGGAAATCAGTAAAGAGGTCTGAGAGGTCAGTCTCAATACCAACTGTGTGGAGAGCATCCCTCCTCCCTGCCGAAAAATCCATGTCAGAGGACAGCACTGAAACTACGACTCTGAGAAAGGGACACGTTTGATCAAAGCACACAAGAGCAAATGAAGGGGACAAGGGGAGCGTGAGGAGCACATCGTGGTCCACAAAGCCCTGAGAGTGATATTCCTGCTCAGAGCAGCAAATGCACAAAGAGGACCATAGGGCCAGCCCTGCCACAAAACAAGACATTGCTCACTGAATCATAGCACTACCTGGGACTATAATGGAGACACAGTGCAGGAAATGTGCCAGATCAGACCCCATCACACCAAGCCAAAACACTAAGGTCATGCAAGGGTAGCAGAGAAAAGAAGTCATCAGGTTATAGTCAAAGTAGACTTTGTGGCCTGGGTGTGGCAATCTATCAGTTCCAACCAGAAAAATACTCCTAAAATCAAAAAACAGACCTATTTCAGACCGTTGTTCCCTTCTTGTTGTTGTTGTTGGTGGTGGTCTTTTCTTGTGTTGCTTTAGTTTGCGCTGTCTTGTTTTTGTGTGCCGATTATCTCTGCAGATCTATCTAGATAAGTGGGATAACAATCTGGATGAGAAAACAATGAGACTGGCAATTCCAGGGGGGACATGGGACAGGGGGGAGGCAGGGGGAAGATAGTGGGTGTTAACCAACCCAGGAGCAAGGAAACAACAACTGATCTAAAATCCATGGTAAAGAGGGTGGTGGAGGCTTGGTAGGACTGGATCAAGGGAAATGTAACAGAGGAATTACTGAAACCCAAATGAAGGCTGAACATGATAGTGGGACAAAGGCAAAGTAAAAGGAAACAGAGGAAAGAACTAGGAGACAAAGGGTATTAATAGAGGTCTAAATATAGGAGTGCATTTACATAAATATATTTATAAAATTTATATATGGTAATAGGAAACTAGATCTATTTACATCTAGTTGTAAGTTTAGTATTAAGGGAGCAGATGGACATTGGGCCTCTAATCAAATCCAGTATCCCTTCAAAGCAAGATTACTTTGTTTTACTAACCTTACATTCCATGATGCTCATCTTTCTCACATGATCCCTGAAGAAAAAACAGGTACAAAAGCAAATGTGGTGAAGAAAGCTGATGGTGCCTTGTGGCAGTCATGTGCTTATGTTAATTTTATGATTGAAATGTAGGGGTGGAGTCTAGCCTGTTAATCTGGAGATAGCCATTGAGTAGCCAATGAGACCTCCATGTGGGCATGGCTTTCTCCTGAGATTTCTGAGAAATCTCGTGATATTTCCCTCATGAAGATGAGAAGCTAGCTCCCTAATTGTTGGAAGTTTTTGTCAGAGATGATTAATCATGGACAAGACAAGATGGCAGCATCCAAGAAGCTGAAGGAGCCGGAGCAGAAATCACACAGCTTTGCCTTGATGCAGCCAGACCTCTGAAGCTGGAGAGGTCATGTGGGGACCCCGCCAGCGATGAGTTGCCTCTGCCACCACTGGATGCTGTTGAAGTACCATGAACCCTGGAAATGAGGAGCCTTGGGAGACCCCTCCCAGCGCTGGGATTCTGCACCCACTGACCTGTGACTTCATGAGTCAGAAGGAGACATTTTAGACTGGTATCAGGCATATGGGCTAACATTGGACTTATGACTGAACTGGACTGGTTTCGGATCCTTTCTGAGTGTTCCATTCCTTTTGTACATAAACCATTCCCTTATATCCATGTGTGTTTATGAAATTTGTTCCTCTAGCCTACACGGACTAACACATGCCTGGATATCAAAACATACAGCATCTGGTGTCTCAAAGGCTTGAAGATAAACAAGCAGCCATCTAGATCAGAAACAACAAAGCCCACATGGAAGAAGCACACCAGGCCGTGTGATCACATGGTGTTGAGGGGATCAAGTTTCATGCATCAAAGAACAAAAAAAATCATATAATTATGAATGAGGGAGAGTAGGTAGTGAAGACCCAAAGCTTATAGGCAACTGATCATCCCCTTACATAAGTGTCACAGAGGAAGATGAGCCAGTCAGGTTCAGTATAACACCAATGAAACATACAACTTTCCTCTAGTACTTTAACGTTTCCTCCCCCACCCCTCCACCCCACTATCATAACTTCAATTCCATCTTATAAATCCAGCAAGACCAGAGGACATACACTGGTTCATATAAGAACTGGAAACACAGGGAATCCAGGACAGAAAAGCCTGTCAGGATCAATAAAGGGTCTAAATATCAGGAGAAAAAGGGAAAGGTGAGGGGGGAGCGGTAAGGGGGAATCTCATCACAATGATCTATATATAACACTCTCCCTGGGGGATGGACAACAGAAAAGTGGGTGTATGGAGACATCAGACAGATTAAGACATGAAAAAATGATTTATAAATTATCAAGAGTTCATGATGGAGAGGTGGGGGAGAGGGGGGGGATGAGGAGCTGATATCAAAGGCTCAAATTGAAAGAAGATAGTTTGAGAATGATGATGGCAACAAATGTACAAATGTGCTTGACACAATGGATGGATGGATGGTGAGAAGAGTTGTACGATTCTCAATGATTTTTTATTAAAAGAAGGAAGATACAATTTAAAACCATTCATGCATAGAGTAACACATTTTCATCCTGCAATGTTGGCATGTTAAGGAGAAAAGAGAAGTATTTATATAGCACTGTGACAACTTTAAGATACCATAGTTTCTTTTACTAGAATAAAAAAGCTTATAACAAATTAGACTAACATTTTGTAATAGATTTAGATGTTGGCTAAGGAGGTACAAAATATATCTTTGTGTTACCTCGTTATTTTTGGTAAAATGGCTACATAAATTTTTGAGATATGAAGTGTCAGCACACTTGAAATTAATCAATGTACCTTCTAGCCTCGTTTGTGATAGGTTGGCACACCTAAGGATAACAAATGAGGAGTGATCAGATAAAGAGGAAACATATCTCAGGAGGCATGATGTAATCTATTATAACTACTTGGTGAAATTGATAAGAGTCTTTACCCACTAAGTCTGATATAGTATGCCATCCCTCATTTGAACCTACAGTGTTAAGGAGAGCCAATGGTTCCTTGCCTCTTTGGTAGGAAGAAGTAGAAGCAGAAGCAGAAGGGTGGGAGGGGAGGGTCTGTGAGAGAAAGGAGAAGAAGGAGGAGGATGAAAGAGGTGGGGCAGGGAAGGGAAGGAAAGGAAAGGAAGAAGGAGGAGGGGGGAAGGGGAGGAGGAAGAGTTGTTCATATAGTAGACTCAACTCTCCTATAGCTCTGAGTGATGAGAGTTTTCAAAATTCTTCTTAGGAAGGTGGTCTATAGGATGGTAGTCATGAAATTATAAGTGCTGACCCAACTGTCCATAGCTAGTGCTGAAGAACATGCTATGTCAGTGGTAGGGCACAAGCATATGAAGACTAAATTCATTTCCACATTGGGAAATGTCCATCTTTCTGATTCTGGTACAGTGGTTAAATATCTAGCTGCTATTAAAATTGCTACTCAAAATATCTGAAAGATAAATGCATGGTATTAAAAATATGTAGAAGTCAAGCCCTGTATACAACAATGGAAACACTTTTGAGCACTTCTATTTCATCCTATGAGTCAGAATCAACTCAACAACCAATTACATATTTCAAGATGATTTAATATTGATATGACTAATTAAATCTACAACTACTATGCCAAATAAAAGTAAATTCTAAGATTAGGAGATGACATAGATTTTGAGGCATGCCATTTAGTGCGCTAAGGAGTCAGGATAGCACAATTGTTTAGTAGGTGGCTGTTTGCCCTAAAGTCAAAGTTTTTAATCCATGGCTACTCTTCAACATAAAAATAAATAAAGAAATAAACCTTGTGATCAGTTCCTGTAAAGGTAAATTCCTCAGAAACCATTTGTGGGCAGTTATACTCTGTCAAATACAGTTACTAAGAGTACGAATTAACTTGACAGGACCCAACAGAAGCAATATTAGACCTACGACATGGATTTTGATCTTAAGAATTTCTATTACACATATGATCACATTGCTTATTTATATTATGTTAAGTTTGGTAATAGAAACTGCTTTTCCTTTACCCATCTATTCTGTGCATTTTAGATAAGTAACTGTCTGTAGGGAAACGATTATTCAATAAGGATAAGTTTCCTTTTTAAATTTTACCTATGGCTGAGCCCTGGTAGTGTAGTGATTGTGTGTAGGACTGCGGCCTACTGGCTTGGCAGTTCAAATCTAGCAACAGCTTTCCAAGAGCAAGACTGGGCCTCCTACTCCAGTGATGCCTCCTCTCCAAAAAAAAGTTAAATGTTTACCTATGTTGTGCATTTCATCACGTCTTATGTAAAAATGGTATTGAGATGACCATAATTCACAAAATCTAGGGTAGGTATCTGAGTTATCCAAGGGAAAATATAAAAGCATTGTTTCTGAGTTTCCAGATTATACATTCATGTGTATACTTTTTAGGTGTCTAAGCATAGACAAAGATGTATCTCAGAGATAAATGGGTGGCCACAGAAAAATTCTGAAAATGATATATTATTTTAAAAATAAATATAAAAAGAGAAATCAAAACAGTGGCTTTCTGAGGGATCAAATGGGGCAGGTATACTTAGGGAAGAGAATTCAGTTCATCAGAAGGTTTGGTAATGTGCTTTTTGAGAGCTCTATGGGAGTAATAGTTTAGATATTTTGAAATGAGACAAAAATGACCTAAAAGAACTTTTAGCAAATTCCAAATTGTACCAATGAGACAGACTTGCCCAGAAAAGATTGTCAAGTGTTTTGCCTAGTCATTCTTCAAGGGTAGTAAGGACTGCCAAACAAGAATGGAATGGGATAGGCAGTCATGTACTAAACACAAGGTTGGCAGTTCAGACCCATCAGTCGATCTTTGGGAGAAATGTGATTCTCTTAATGATTCATGGTCTTGTCAATCTTATACAGACTTAGTATGAGTTGGAAGTGACTCAACTGAAAGAAGACTTACTACCAAGCTTCCATATACACATGAAAGAACTTTGCTTGCTGAAGACAAAGAGGACTTGAAATACTTTCTGATGAAGATTAAGGACTATAGGTAGCAATTCAATGTAAAGAAAATAAAATACAATCAAACCAAGAAGTGGCATCATGATGAATAGAGGAAAAATTGATATTGTCAATGATTTCTTCTTCCTTGCATCCACAATTAGTGTTCATGTAGTCAATAGTTAAGAGATCAAATAATACATTGCACTCCTACTGCCTAAGACTTCTTGAAAAGCTTTTTTTTTGGGGGGGGGGGCGTGGACACCACTGCCCTCTGGCAGTGGGAGTAGGAAGCCCAGCCTTTGCTCCTATGGGGGCGCTGCTGGAATTAAACCTCCATCGCAGTGGGTTGCAGTCCCGTGCACAGCCACTATGCCACCAGGGCTCAGCCGTTACTTCTTGAAAGTCTTGCAAAGAAAAGGTCTCACTTGTTTTATTCACGATTGTTGTGTTGTACAAGAATAAAGTTCCAATAGTCTCATAATGATATATGACTTTATTATATCTGATATCAACCACAGTTCTTTGCCTAGTATATCCCTTCACATCTCAGAGTCCTGCAATCCACTTCAGAGGATCACAGAATTCACATATCATAAAAGAACTGGCTCACATGTTTAGAGGTGCTGGTAAGTCCCGAACCTGAAAAATCAGACTTCGTCTAGAGAGGATACTATTCATTCACAGGTCTGTGGAATGTGATGAAAGCAGAGCCAGTAATAGGCCAAAATTGAAGTCCCAAGAACCTGATGTCATGCAGAAATAAGAGGGAAATGTTCAAAAGTGACAGCAAGTTTTGCTTGCTTCTGTAAATGCGCCTTCTGAAGGAAAGTCAACAAGATGACTCTGATGCAGGGGTCTTTTGTTTTTCCTATAGAATATATCCCGGGTGGTGTAGTGGTTGTGCGGGGGACTGTGGCCCACTGGGATGGAGGTTCAATTCCAGCAGTGGGGCTGGGCCTCCTACTCCCACCACCTGAGAGCAGTGATGCCCCCCCCCCAAAAAAAAAAAAAAGAACATGTAGACTATATACCAAGAAAACAAAGAGCAGTGGGTTAAGGAATTCCTTCCAGGGGACACAAACTATATTCCACTTTAATACTATAGCATCAATATAGCAAACTGTGCTCTTTAAATTGGGACTATAACCACCAGTGTATAGGCAATTATTTATAGTATATAATGAAATGGAGAGCTGTAGGTTGAAGGACCATATTAGGTAATTGGTTATATCTCAAACTTAAGAGAAGGTTTACTTATAGCAAATGTTTGTAGACTCTGCTCTTAGTGCCTTCTAGTCATTTTCACCTCATACAACAGACCTAAACACTACCCAATCCAGCACTAGCTTTATGATTGTTTTTATGTTTAAGCCCATTATTGCATCAGTGTGTCAATCAATATTCCCACACATGAGGTCTTTCACCAGGCGCTGGTCTCTACCATGTGTCTGTCAGTTTGCCATACTCTGATGGATTGTGTGCTGTTGTGATCCTGAAAGTAATGTCACTGGTATTTTAAAAGCCAACAGGGTCACCTAAAGTGAACAGATTTCAGCAGAACCTCAAATTAAGAGCAACCTATAGCATATAGGCTGTCCACTTCAGAAGAATTAGCCACTGAAAATCTTACTGATAGCATTGAAATAAACTTCTATCGGTAAATGTCTTTACACTTATGCCTCCAGGGATGCTTTAGAGGAAAAAAAATTAGAAGCCTAATGTTATGAGAGCAGAAATATAAGATATAAAGAAAGAAAAGTAGCCATCTGTATAATGTCAAATATGTAACAGATTTAAAAAAAAAATAAAAACGATTGCAGGATGAAGAATACTCTCAACAATACAAAGGAAAGCAAGTTAAAACAAAATAAAGTTTGGTGAACAGATACCAAATCTTAGGAACCATGCTAAACTTACTCATATATTTTACTTTTAATGTAACAGTAATAAAACATAAATGTCAATGTGATACTAACAAAATGATGCTGTTATCTGGATTATCTTATTTGCAATTCACTTAGTAGTTTTAGTTTAGCATTTCCGGGGGGGGGGGGAAGCCATCATTTACATAGTGTCTGACGTGCAAGTTGAAAATACAGAAATTATCAAGATAGCTTGTGAAAATGCATACATTTTTAAATATTGTACAAAATTGTATAGTTACAAGTTACTTATATCCTACTTTAATACATTTCAGTTTTTATCTGGATTCAATTATTTGCCTAAAAAATCATAGCAGAAGGAATCCTAAAAGTAAAATGCTTTATTTTGGGTGAGTGCATAGAAAACAATATCTTAATTATAGGATGACTCTATCATGATTAGAATGATGTGGATAGATCTAGTGAAAACTTGTAAAGAGCCAGAGGTAAGTAAGGTATTTTCACATCTCTCATAATTATGTTACTGTCTTAAAACACTGTTAAGTTACTGGCATTTTCAATAATAATTTGAAGACTTTCCATTTCTTTAACCAGCCTAAAGCACAAAAGCTGAGAATAACAAGGCAGTTAATTATTTTATAAGAGGTTAAAGGGTTGGATTTAATAAAAAAAAAAAGTATCCAAGACATACCTGTATTCTGTCCTGGAGAAAATGCATGGCAGCTATTATGTAGAATCATTAAAAAAAAGAAAAAAAGAAATTGAAATCCCAAATATCACTTCCTTTCCCTTTTTTTCTTTTCTTTCACATCAATTAAATACCATAGGCTTGCAATCTGGCAAACTTAGATAGTAGTTTTTATTTTCTTAACAAAAGAAAAGGACTGCAAAGTTACATTTCCTCCTATTATCTCAGTTGCATTTACTTAAAATGGAGTGGGTTTCTTTTTTGCCCCCACTGGTTTGCCTGTCATGTCACTAACAGTACTCTTTGAATGTCATAGAAAGCAGCCTCATTAAGTAACCTTTTCCTCCTTCTGCTCCAAACAGGCATTATCATCTACATTTTATACCAGCTCCATAATATACTCATAACAACAGTCTATTTCATATGGGAAAAATAGGAAAAAAACAAAACAAAACAAAATAACCCCCAAGAACAGAATCTAAGAGACAATTTCGCACATCTGTTCCTACGGGTGTTCTTTCATTCTTTCTCATTTATAATTAATGAAAAATAATGGTGCTGACACAAGTTAATTACTATGAAAAATTACAGTTTATGCTATTCATTATAATAATGGCAAATTACTTGAGATTTTCAAACACTGCTCCTAAGCAATTAGAAGTGCTCATAAGGAGTTCACCTGTGAGTTTCTTTCATTTGAGTTTGCATTCTGTGAAGTTAAGGAACACCCAATGTTTTTCATTAGCAGCAGAGATAACACAGCAAGAGATATTAATCATAGAATCTTGTACCTGGGAAAACATTTAAAGTAAATTGGGATTATATAGTTGAAGCAGAGGTCAAAACAATACACAAAGATATTCATTACAACCAAACTTTTCTTAACAGGTTCAAAGGGACTATTAAATTTGTTTCATTGAGCAACAATTTGGTATGACTAATTAGAATTACTATCTTGTCCTAGTTTACCAAAAATATTAAATTACAGATTTTAAAATTGGAATTAATATCTTTCTAATTAGCACATGCAAATTAGAGGATTGCTCCTTCTCAAAGTTGCTTTTCTTATAAACCTATAAATTGTAAAACGAATGCAATAGTCCTCAGGTTATTAAGAATAACTTATGACTGAAAAATCCTAATTAGGCCTAATAGGCTTGTGTAAATGAGCTACGTGAAAGACATCCCTGTGAAATATTTGCCCTGCTGTAGATTCCGTAGCAGCCTAACAGGCGCGAGCTCATTTTATCTTATTTAGCTCATTATAATGACAAAGTAGCTATATACATATATATGTTATATTTCATTTCTTATTTACTCAAGTTAATACAGAAAAACACAAATTTCAAGGTAAGATAAAGTAGGGTAATATTCAGAGTATTTCAATTAATTAGGTTTGTAGAAATATATTGATTCAAGAATAAACAAGCTGCAAAGGTTAAAGACAAGTATGTGTTGGGAACTATTTTGGAAAGACAAAGGAAAATTTCATAAGCTTATTAATTAATATGCAGCCAGAAACTGCTAAAATAACTTTGCTAAAAGAAGTACCAAATACTAATTATTTATTTAATATTTTCTGGCAAGTTGTCTCTAAAGTCCAGCATTTTTTAAAAATCATGAAAAGAAAACAGAAATTCAAATACATTAATACTATGCAGTAGGTCTTGAGTTAATATCATGTGACATCTGTCCTACAAAATACTAATGGCTATATTTTATGTAGTATTATCTCCTTTTTAGAGCATGTGAAACTATTAAAATAATGGACAGATATGAACATGTTCAAATACAATATTTATGAAAGAAATAAAAGTATTTCATTTACTTTTGAGCAAGCCTCAAAAGTTTAGATTAACTGATTATAAGCTTAGAAATTAAACAATTTTAATCAATAGGAAAATTGATTTACTTGTGCAATAATATAGAATACATTTTTTTTTTGTTTCCTTGTAAAGGTGGCAGACTACGAGTTCTGTGGCTTAAAATCAGCATTTTTTCTTTCTCTGCTTCATTTAGTTACTTACCTCTGGGTTGATTGCATTCTCATCAAAGGTCTCTCCATGAGGTTTCAATGATGATCACTAACAATTGTAATGTCTTGGACCCCTGAGATTTTCACTGAGAGTGGTGAAATGAGGGGAGGCAGAACTAATGAGTGTAAAATAAAAACTTCTATTATTTCAAAGACAAGAAATAAAATTTTAATTTGTGACTTTAACATGAATTTCATCAATACAAATTACTGATTTTAATGTTATCAATTATTTGTGTACAAATAGATATTTGTTAAAAATTACATAATTTTATGGAGTAAATACATTAGGGGCATTAAGAATAATGCACTACTTATTTCCTGTTTATATTATTTTGTGCACTACATTAAGGACATTAAAAATAAAATGCTTTTTATTTTCTATTTATATCAAAATTGAGATACAGAAAAAATCCTCTTATCATGGAAGACATAACTTATAGTAATATTTTTGAGAATCAAACAACTGGTAAATAACCTTGGATTCAAACTAAATTTACCTGATTATGGAGTTCCTTTTTCAAAATTTTCATGAAATCCCTGTTTTGAAAAGCTGTTCAAGAAATAATTAACCAAGATTTTTTTTTAAATTAGGGAAGGTAATCAATTATCTTTCTTAAGATATACCTTAAACTATTTTTGGTAAGAAAAAAAGCTTCTTATACAATATTCTGAAATTTTTATCATCAATTTTTTCTTGCCTTCCTCCTTAATACTCTATGTAAACTTTGGAGATCAATTGAGAACATCCTGGTACTTCTTAAACAAAAAGTTTCTTACCAACATTTTTTCAGTGATTGTTATACTTACATATATTGAACACTATTCTTTCTAGTAATGATTTTTCTCTATATGACTTATGTGTCTCTAAATTATCTATATCTTTTCATCTCATAGTATGAAAATACAATATGGTTATAAATTTGGAATTGAATTTTGAAATCCAGGCCGATTTCTAATCAATCAGATATTTAATGCACCATTAGAATTCACTTTGAGTTCATCTTTGAGTAATGTTGGAAATACATGAAATTTATTTATATGGCCCTTCTCTCCATGTCTTTGTAAGCCATACCAAATGATTGGATAGGACTGTATATAAGTGTTGTGTCTCAGAAGCACGAGGTACTTCCATGCCCAATTAAGAAAGAAGAGTCATCAGTAGAGGTCCTGCAAGATCCGTATCTGAAATAGCAGAGGCAGTGGCATGGAGGACTTGGGACAGATCAGGACAGCCAGACAAACTGAGACAGAATGGCAGGTAGATTCTGATCTGTGGAGGGGGAGACCGAGAACCCAAATGGTTGAGAAGCTAAGGATTAGAGAGATACGCGTGTCAGTACCACCGAGGAGATGTGCTGTCTACAATGACTCTATCCCTAGAATATTGTAACATGTTAGCTTCACTAATAAACTCACGTACTAGTGAGTTTTGTGTGGAAGAGTGTTCTGTGTGGAAATTGAAACCATTTATGGAATCTACCAGAATCCATTTCAGAAGTCAAAATGTTTCTTAAAACAAAAGCATATAATCCTCTAGAATCTTCGCTATCCAAAAGTTTCACAAACTTCATTTGATTTAAATGAAATTAGATCACAATCCAAATCATGGAAATCACCAAAAAGGATGGAAGCCATACCACATAAAGATTTTGAAAGAGACAAGAAACAGAAGCTGAAAAGAGACAGAGATCTTTTCCCAGAGCCAACAGAGAGGTAAAAACTATTCACAGAGAGAGTACCCAAATGTAAGACTTGCAGCTTTAAAATTATGAGAAAATTCCAGACTCTGGTGATATTTCTGTTACACAAGCACTAGGTGACATATGGTATCAAGAGTGTGAAGGAAACAAGTCTCTATTGAGATTTCAGGGACTTGTCAGAAATGAGATGCAGTTTTATTTTGAAAGTGGAAGATCTGCCAGATGGTGGAATATACAGAAAAGCTACATAGACACTCTACCACAAAGACATGAGAAACTAAATGAAACAGATTCAAATGATTATCTTAAACTTTGAGTTTCATAGGAAAAGCGTATAAAGATGTATCAAATACCAAATAAAAGAATAAATTGAATGAAAATAGAGAAAAGGAAAACAAATGGAGCTGTGGAATTATCAACTCACTTGACACTGAGTAGCCATTTTCAATTTTTGCCGGCAGGATTCCAATCAAGAAGCAACTAGATAATTGGATCTCCCTCCAGGACACCATCAACATCCATGTGTGTAAATGACTATGAGCTGCCTCTTAATCGTGACACCCTCCTGATAACCATAAATATAGCCATCCCCCAGCTTGTTCTTTCCAGCAACCCCAAATGCGTACCCCTCTGATGCGGTTACTTATCCAGTGGAGCTGGGGGTGCATCCTTGTATATTGGGCAAGAATGGATCCAATTATCTTGTTACTTTAGAGGCACTTTTCTGTATCAGCAGAATGCTATTGCAGATTCATCTTCCCTTAGGTCGGCAGGAACTCCTTCCAGATTGAGGAAGCCTGTGCTCTTTACCTTCTGGTCTTGTGGGCATTCATTCTGTGATCAGGTTCACTTCCCTCCCTTTCCCATTTGCTGTATGGGCCAGCATGGCCACCTTCAGAGACCAGGTTTACTGAATGGTCACAGCACTTCAGAAGATAGTAGATAATCATAAACAACAGCCAATACCAGCTAAACTACTCACTGGATCATGGAAGGAAGAACTTTATGCATATCCCCGTCCTCTATCATATCTATAAGAAGAGAGGTGGGAAGCAGTTAACTGGTCCCAAACTACCAAGCAGAGTGGAACATTTATCCCAGAAATACGAAACAAAATAAAAAGAGTTTTTTTAGGCTCCAGAAGACTGCCATAGACCTGATACACTGCCCTAAGTAATTACCCCCCCACAGGTGGCAGTGAGTCCACTTCAGATGGCCGCAATACACCCACATGCCCCTTAGTGTGCAAGATGTCCTTTTATGCCCAGACGCTCTGCTCACTGCTACTCTCTGGGCCAGCAAGACCTCCTTCTAGAATTAGGAGCTCTGCCCTTGCTTTACTGTATTAACTTGAACCTTCACAGCACACATCAAAGCAGGATTATCAGCGGGTATAAAATTCATGAAGATGGCCCTCAAATTAATAGTTTAAAATAAGATAAATTTATAAAGAGGAAGTGAATTGAGAGAGTGTCTCATGCCTCCAAAAATTATCACGTTTCCCAGAATTCTCAGAAAGTCACACCCACACAGAGGTCTCATTGGCTATCTCCAGATTGACAGACTACACTTCACCCTACACTCTCAACCTTAATCCTTAAATTGACACCAGTTTAGGTGACTGCCACAGATGACCATTTTCATTTTATCTATTAATGGTATTTTACTATTTATCAAGTTTCATTAATCAAACAGAAGCAGAGTTATACAACTTTTAGGAAAGCATAAATACAATTATACAACAATTTATAATTTAGAAAATTATATATGGACATGAAAAAGTCCAGCATCAATCTTATCTATTTAAAGTGAACTTTTATCTGTTACACTTTATTGGATTTTAATTTTTTATTTTGTTATGGGTAGGTTTGTTATGCCAACATGGCCACAGAAGATTGGTGGATCTGTTTTGATGGCACGGCTAATGAACACACACGGTGAATTAAAGGGCAGATATAGGAAAGTTCAGCGAGTCCCGCCCTCTCTCTTGCTTTTGGAACTTCAGACCAGACTCCTGCCTTGTTTGTCCTGTGCCGACCTCCAAGCAACACTACCCGTGGGACACCTAATCGTGGACTGTGTTGCTGTGAGTTGAAGATCCTTCAAGCCCTACTTCGCCACCCTCCTGGGACATACATCTCTTGAGTTGGACTCTGTCATCTGGCTGACTGTTGGTGACCTGCTCTGCTGTTTGCTGCCTGTGACCAGATAGTCGGAATTGCTCTACAGAGGGCGACTCAGTGGCCCTCCAGACTTGAAGGACTGCCAGTCTGCTAGCTGTCTCCCGCAAGTGAGTTGTACCGAGCAATGTGTACTGCTTTACAGATAGTTAACTGTCTCTTTCTTATATCATATACCTTTCTCTCTAGATAAATAGATAAAAAGAATTACTAGTGTCCTGGTTTTATTTCTCTAAGAGAACCCTGCCTGACACATATTTATTTTTTATAAAGTACTTTTACTGGGGGCTCTTACAGATCTTATCAAAATCTACACAGTCATTCATTGTGCCAAGCACTTTTGTACCTCTGCTGCCATCATTATGTTCAAAGCACTTTCTTTCTACTTGACCCCTTGATATCAGCTCCAAAATTCCCTCCTCCTTCCCTTTATAAGTTACAGACTATTACTTTAATATCTTTCAGCATCCTCTGTCACCCTTCACCCACGTTCTGGTCAAATTTTAAAGTCTTAAAGATAAATGGATGGCCATCTAGCTCATAACAACAAAGACCACATGGAAGAAATACACCAGGCTGTATGCTATTGAGGTGTTGAAGAAATCAGGCATCAGGCATTAGGCACCTAAGACACAGAAAAAAATCATGTCAATGTGAAAGGTGATGTGTGTGTGGAGTGGAGACCCAAAGTCCATCTGTAGACACTAGGGTGTCACCTTACAGAAGGGTCGTAAAAAAGAGATGAGGGTGCAGTAATAGCATTGAAGAAACATACAACTTTCCTCTAGTTCTTTAATTGCTCCCCCTCCCCACTGCTCCTCCCATCATGACCATAATTCTACCTATTTTTATTTTTAAGAGAACATTTATTATAGTCTTTTTTTTTTTTCATTTATTATTGTCTTTATTTTGCGGGTGCGGAAGCATCATTGCCCTCTGGTGGTCATGGGAGCTACCCAGCCTTGCTGCTGCTGGATTTGAACTGCTAAGCCAGTGGACCGCAGTCCCGCACTCAACCATTAATGCAACCAGAGCTCAGCCCCTCATTTATTATTGTCTTAATCAGGATTAGGGGAAAATTAAAAAAAAAAAAAAGATCTCTGACAAATTTTGGGAAACCACTGGCATAGGCTTTTAATGGTATCCAAGAATTTACTGATATACAGATTTATGTGAATATAGATGGTCAAGCAAAACTGTGTCGGGGAGTCAACCCCTAACAAATCATCCCAGGTCTGGTAAGCACAATTGTACAGTGATAATAAGTAAAGGTTATAGTCAAGTCATAGAAAATAAGAGCGATGGAAGAGAGATTGAATAAATGGAGTCAGACACATTTCATGGTAGCCTGCTCACCTCAGTCCCACTTGGGAGTCCACGTGGAGATGTGGAAGATAGAAAGTCAAGAGAAGGACAAGTCAGCCTCAAGGGAGAGAAGAATGGGGAGTAACTGAGGCTTACATACCTTTAGGGGCCATGAAAGTCCCCTAATTACTGATAAAGATATGTCACAAGAATGGTTTGTACTAGATGTAATACAGTAAGGGAAGAGGGATAATCTAGGGTACACAAATTAGAGGAAGAGAACGGATTAAGGGTATAATGACAAAATGAGTGGATCTGAGATTTCTGTTGCTGGTTTAATCAGTGATTGCCCTTGAGCTGAAGACATTACTTAGCTTAAAGTTTCAGAAGTGATCCATTGTCCTGAACCACAGGGAGTGGACCTCACCTGTGGTGAGACCAGACATCAGTCAGAAAGCCAAAGGCCTCCAAGGAAACTCTCTCTAAGCATCTGACTTCCCACCATATGCTGGCAAACAGCCTCTGATATTTGGCATATCTTTGGGGGAGAAAAAGCTGGG
>PVJH01032767.1:0-22330 GCA_004026705.1 Nesogale talazaci | reverse complement strand
TCAGGAGCCCTGGTGGCACTGTCGGGTAAGAGATTGGACAGCTAACCTTAAGGTCAGGGCATCAAAACCACCAGCTGCTCCACAGGAGTGAAATGAGGCTATCTTCTTCTGTAAAGATTGAAAGCAAAAAAAAAAAAAAAAGATTGATAGTCTCAGGACCTCTGTACAAGGTCACTATGGGTTGGCATGGTCATGTGCCCCCTCTATGCTTCTCCCCTCCCCCATCCTCCATCATCCTTTCTACTTCGCTAAGACTTCAAGGCACATAGTCAGCACAACTCTTAAGCTATCGACTGATCACCAATATGAGTGAACGGAAGCAAACAACTAGAATGTGGGTATGAAACACGATCTGGTAACAGCCAGAAAGAACACCTTTGCCCTACCTTTTCTGAAATCTTGCTCACTAAATTTTTTTTTCCCACCCCAAACCTCTCACTAAAATTTTTTTGGTGAAAATTTACACAGAGAATTCGGTTCTTTTCCGATAATTTCTACAAACGTCGTTCAGTGACATTGGTTATATTCTCCATATTGAATCAATGTTGTCATTATTTCCATGCTAGTTGTCTCATTTTTATCATTCTTGCTTCTCTACCCTCTCCCTCTGCCCAGTTTTTTCATGGCTTTTTAACAATAAATCATATGATTCTTCTTTGTTGTTTTGTTTTCTTTATGTGGTAGATTATGCTTATCTTTAATTGGTAATAATTTTATTAAGAGTTCTTACAAATATACTTATATATATTCATCATTTTATTGGGGCTCATACAACTCATCACAATCTATACATATATATACGGTGTCACATACATTTGTACATTTGTTGCCATCCTCATTTTCAAAGCATTTTCTTTCTACTTGAACCTTTTGTATCAGTTCCTCATTTTTTCCCTTCCTCTCTCACCTCCCGTGAACCCTTGATAATTTATAAATTATTAATATTTTTTCATGTCTTACTACTGACCAATGTTCCCCTTCACCCAGTTTTTCTGTTATCCATTCCTCTGGGAGAGGGTTAAAGTGATAGGTACCCCCTTTCTCTGTCCACCTTCCTCATCCCGTCCTGGTATGACCACTCCCAATATTGGTTCTGAGTAGTTTATCTGTCCCAGATTCCCTGTTTCCCGCTCTTATCTGTACTTGTGTACACACTCTGGTCTAGCCGTATATGTCAGGTAGAATTAGGTGGGTGGGTGGGGGGAGGAAGCATTAAAGAACTAAAGGAAAGTTGTATGTTTCATCAGTGCTGCATTTCACCCTGACCGACTTGTCTCCTCCCTGTGACCCTTCTGTAAGGAGATGTCCAATTGCCTAGAGATGGGTTTGGGATCTCTACTCTGCAACCCCCATCATTAGCAATTATATGATTTTTTGTTCTGGGTCTTTGATGCCTGATACCAGATCATATAGACATCTCATGATCACACAGACTCGTGTGCTTCTTCCATGTGGACTGTGTTGCTTCTCAGCTAGGTGGCCACCTGTTTATCTTCAAGCCTTTAAGACTCCAGATGCTACATCTTTTATTGTTTGTTTGTTTTTTGTTTGTTTGTTTTGGGGGGGAGCACCACTGCCATCGGGTGGTGGGAGTAGGAGGCCCAGCCTTTGCTCCGTGGAGCTGGAATTGAACCTCCATCGCAGTGGGCCGCAGTCCCGCGTACAACCACTACGTCACCGGGGCTCAGTCCTCAGATGCTACATCTTTTGATTAGCTGGGTACCATCAGCTTTCTTTACCACATTTGTTTATGTCTTTAGGATAAATGTTGAGATTTTGATCCCAAAAGATTTTATTATATATATGTATATATATTCTTAAAAAAATTAAAAAAACTTTTTGGGGCATCACTGTCCTGGTGGGAGTAGGAAGCCCAGCCTTGCTCCTGGAGAGCTGCTGCTGGATTTGAACTGCTAACCCTGTGGGCCACAGTCCAGCACACAACCACTAGGCCACCAGGACTCAGCTGATATATATATACTTAATAGCTGCAAAGTCTTCCAGTATATGTACAAACCACATTTGTTTATCCATTCATTCATTTGATGGACACTTCAGTTGTTTCCATTTTTTTGCTAATGTGAGTAATGTTGCAAAGAACATTGGTGTGCTTATGTCTATTCACATCACAGTTATCAGAGTCTAGGATATATACCTATGAGCAGAATTGCTGAATCATAGGATATTTCTATTTATACTTTTTAAAAAAGGAAGTGTCACTATTTTACATAGTAATTGCACTGTTTCATATTCTGACAAGTAGTTCATAAGGGTTCTAATCTCCTTTTAATCTCACCAACACTAATTCTTTCTGACCCGTGTTATTTTTGAAGGAGTGAGATATTTCACTGTAGCTTTGATTTGCATCTCTCTGGTGGTTAATGATCATGGGGATCTTTTCATGTGTTTGTTGCATGCATGCTTGTTTCTGCCCAGTTTTCATAATTTATTTTTCTGTTATTGACTTGGTGATGTCATCTATATAGTTTAAAGCTTAGGTCATTCTCAGATATATCTTTCCCAAAGATTTCACCCTTAATCTGTTGGTTTTCTTTTCTCTTGTGGAAAAGCTTTTAATTTATAACATGCCTTAGTTCCCCAATTACATATACATTTGGTCTTTGGTGAGGTATAGCTGAAAATATTTAGGTTTCACAATTTTTCCCCTGTATTATCTTCCAGGAATGTTGAGGTCTTTGATCCACTTTGAGTTAATTCTTTGAATAAGATGATGGGTGATTGCTGTGAGTTGGCATAGACTCTGTGGCAATGAGCTTTTTTTCTTTATTCCTTTATTGAGACTTTGAAAATAAATCTCTCCTACAAATTCAGGACTGGAGAGTTACTTTAAAAAAAACTTATTTGTAGTAATGAATAAGTGAAATAACATGTAAACGTTAATAGAGAAAGAGTAAATGATTTATGTTACTTTACTTAAAAATTGTAATTTGTATATATAAATAAGTAGAAAAATAATAACAAAATAAAAACCTGTAAATAGGTCAAGGTCTGTTCGTTGACTTCCAGGAGTGTCCCCCAGTTGAGTCAGATGGGATGCCACACCCAGGCCCCAAAGTATATCCTTGGCACTCCATCTGGAACTCCATGCTCCGTGTACACTCTCAGTGTTTTGCCATGGTGTGGTTGGGTCAGACAGGGTATAATCCTGACCCTGTTTCTCCATTGTTGTTCCCAAAGGGCCTTGGATCAACGAGGGTAGCCGTATTTCATAGTGGGGCCAGCCATATGATCCTTTCTGTGCATCACTTGTTCTGAGTGGGAATATCGTCCTGAAGGCTCAGCAGGCCAGGATGCACTCCATTTTCTCTTCCTTCCCCTTCATTTGTTCTGGAGTGCTCTGGTCAGGCATGTGTATATATATATATATATGTTTTTTGTTGTTATTATTGTTTTATTTTCTTTGGTTGGTTCATTTTAGGATGCCATTTTTTGGTTTATATTGTTATCTCAGCAGCTCTATCTAGATAAGATAGACTGGATGAACAGTCTAGAGGCGAAAGTGATGGGATTGATGGTTCTGGGGGGGGGGACATGGGAGGTGAGGAGAAGGGGGAAAGGAGGTGATGTTGACTGACCCAGGGATTCAAATTCAGTGACAAGGTGGGTGTGAGAGGTCTGGTAGCGATTGATCAAGAGCAAATGTAACAGAGAGAAAATACTGAAACCCCACTGGAGGCTGAGCATGATAGTGGGACAAGAGGAAAGTAAAAGGAAATAGAGGAAAGAATTGGGGGGGGGGTAAAGGGCATTGATAGAGGTCTAAATATAGGCATGTACATAGGTGAATATGTTTATATATGATAATGGGGAAATAGATCAACGTGCATATACTTATAGGATTAGTATTAGGACAACAGATGGGCATTGGACCTCCACTCAAGTACTTCCTCAGTGCAAGAACATTTTGTTGTATTAAGTTGGCATTCCATGAGGCTCACCTTCCTGACATGATCACTGAAAGCAAATGTGTGCACAGCAAATGTGAAGAAGGCGGATGGTGCCCGACTATCAAAAGATATCGTGTCAGAGGTCTTAAAGGCTTGAAAGTAAACAATCAGTCATCTAACTGAGAAGCAGCAAAGCCCACAGGGAAGAAGCGCACCAGCTTATGGGACCACAAGGGGTCAAAGGGATCAGATATCAGGCGTCAAGAACTAAAAATCATAACATTGCAAGCTCACCCTCCTGATATGATCGCTGAGGACAAATGGGTGCATAGGCAAATGTGATGAAGAAAGCTGATGGTGCCCGGCTTCCAAAAGATACAGTGTCTAGGGTCTTAAAGGCTTGAAAGTAAACAAGTAGCCATCCAGCTCATACGCAACAAAGCCCACATGGAAGAAACATACCAGCTTGTGTGACCACGAGGTGTCCAAGGGATCCAGTATCAAGCATCAAAGAACTAAAAATTATATTATTGTAAACGAGGGGGGACCCAAAGCCCATCAATAGGTGAAGTGACATCCCCTTACAGAGGGGTTGCAGGGAGGAGATGAGCCAGTCAAGGTACAGTGTAGTAACAATGAAATGTATAAATGCCCTCTCGTTCTCAAATGCTTCCTCCTACCCACTGTCATGATCCCAATTCTACCTTACAAATCCAGATAGACCAGGGGATGTACAATGGAGCCAGAATCATGGGGAATTCAGGATAGGTGATGCCTTCAGGACCGATGGTGGGAGTGGTGATACCAGGAGGGTGGAGTGACGGTGGAGTAGAAAGGGGGAACCAATCGCAGGGTTCTACATATACCTTCCTCTCTAGGATATGGACAACAAGGAAGTGAGTGAAGGGACACATTGGACAGTGTACAATATGAAAAAGTAATAACAACTTTTAAATTATTTAGGGTTGATGGGGAGTGGGAGTGGGAGGAGAGGGACATATGGGGAGCTGGTACTGGGGCCCTAAGTGGAGGGAGGATGTTTGAGAGTGATGATGGCAACAAGTGTGCAAATGTGGTCTACATACAATCGACGTAGGTATTGATTGTGATGGGAGTTGTATGAGCTCCCAATAAAATTATTTATAAAAAATAAGAGAGGGGGAAAGAGGAGCTTATACTAAGGGCTCGAGTAGAAAATATTTGGAAATGCAGATGGTAATATGTGTAAAAATATGCTTGTTACGAATGATGCATGGAATCTTATAAGAGTTGTAACAGTCCCCAAAAAATCATCGAAAAAATTGTAATTTGTGTGAAAGTTTACTTGTCAAATTAGTTTCCCATTCAGCACTATGAACATCTTAAAATTTATTCCACTCCCCCAAATGCTTCAGCTATGCATAAGGGCCTTACCATTTACAATGGATTACATAATGCAAAGATGACCAAAATCCTCACAACTGGACCAATAGGTAACATCATGGCAACAAAATGGAAAGACTCACGTTGTCAGGAATTTTGTCTTTCTTAAATCCGCAATGAATACTTATGGAAGCAGCCATCAAGAGATCAAAAGACATTACATTAGGCAGATCTCTTCACAAGTCCTCTGCAAGAATCGAAGAACATGATGCTACTTTGAGGACTTAGGTTCCCCTGACCTGAGCCATGGTATTGCCCATCGCATGTGAGAGTTGGGCACTGAATAAGGATGACCAAAGAAGAGTTGATGCATTGGAATTGGGGCTGGAGAAGAATATTGAAAGTATCATGGTCTGGTAACAGGACAAACCCACCTGTACTGGAAGAAATATGGCTAGAGTGTTCCTTTTAGAAGTGAGGCTGGCAAGACTGTCTCACATACTTTTCACTTATTGTCAGGAAGGACCAGGTCTGGAGAAGGACATCATTCTTGGTAAAGTGGAAGGGGGGCAAAAACAGAAGGCCCTTGACAAGACAGACTGACCCAGAGGGCTCAGGCACAGGCACAATTGTGAGGATGACATAGGACCATGCAGTGTTTTGTTCCGTTGTATGCTGGGTCGCTGTGGATACGGGCTGACTCCATGGCATTACCACCACCACCACCACCACCACCAACAACAACAATCTTATCGCACTCTCCCTACTTCCTCTCTGGGTTCCTAACTCCCTTTCTGATTTCCGAGTTCTGTTTTCAGGCAAGTGCTGTCATGTGGGTTTGATCGAGTTGATTAGCCTGAGGAGGACAATCTCCCTGGTGCGATCATTCACTTTATGAACCTGCCTCCTGCTTGGCGACATGTTGATCCTTGCAAGGAGTTCAGGCCCAGGGTTACAGAGTATTTGAAGGCCATAGGATAGGAGGATTCATGTTTGCCTTGTACGTTTGCCTTTCTTATGATTTTGAGTTTTATTCCATATATTTTTTTCTGTCCAGAAATTTCTATTGTGACTCTGCACAAAGGGGTTTCTGAGGGTAGTTGGGCACCATCTAGTTTCTTCAGGTCTTACGGTAAATGAAACTATGGTTTCCGCGGTCCTGGACCATGAGTATTTTCAGACTAATTGTTTTCTTGAGGCTTTGATTTTCTTCACATTTCTTTGCTCTAGTCAAGGAGACATCAATATACTAACAAAGTGGATGCCTTGTGTGTTTGTGTGTGTGTGTGTGTGAGAGAGAGAGAGAGAGAGAGAGAGAGAGAGAGAGAGAACAAAATTTAGAGAGCCTATGTACTTTACCAATGGGGACAAAGGTCACAATAAAAATCCAAATTCATGTCTAACTCCAAGTCCATATTCTTTCCCTTGCAGGCTATTCTGTAATCTCTATTCTTTGCAGGATATTCTGTAATCTCTATTCCTTGCAGACTATTCTGTAATCTCTATTCCTTGCAAGCTGTTCTGTAAACTCTATTCCTAACATCTCCCATCCTCCCACTGTCTGTCTGTGACAGAAGCACCTCCCAGGGTGTTCCTGGGTAAAAGCAGACTCTCAAATCCTCCTCTGAGCTGGTAGGTTACCAAAAACAACAGTCAGGCATAGACAACATGGAAGATGTGAAAACAAAGCAAAAAATTTTTTTCATCAAATACTACAATATGTATCTAGCAGCGAAGAACAAAGAATAAGCCAATTAAAACCCGAATAAGAGAAATTATGGAAAGTGTTGGTATTTGGAAAAGAAGAAAGTTTAATTTTGGACTGACCTTACAAGGTAGGGCATCATTGCCCCATCTGGACCATGGGAACTTCTTCCTGTTTACCACCTTGGGTTGCTACCAGAGAATGTGGCAGCACAGGGCTAATCCTCACCTGCCATCGGGGCAAGCGGGAGTACCGTCTTTAGTATCTAAGAGTAGAGGTCCATGCTTGTTTGTTTTTTGGGGGGTGGTGGTGTAAATTGCTGTCCATTTGGCAGCCATCTCATGGCAAGCCCAGGTTGGGGGAGAAAATACTCCCTGGGCCTTTGCCAGCTCTCTGATTGGTGTGGATCGAATGGTTGGGACTTTCAGAGGTTTTGCTGGTTGCACAATGGAAGTGGAGTTCTTGGTCTTGCTTTCCAGCCCGTCTGGCATGGATGCTCTGCTGATCCTCGTCAGCACCGACAGATGGCAAGGGAGTGGGCGAAGAATTGAACCGAAGCTTCCTGCATAGGCAGTGAGAAGGATCTGACCAATCGAACTACCACTCTCCTCATGATTTAAGTTTGGGCTTAATGAATACTCATTTCTCTCTCCTTTCCTCAAGAGCTGTGAGGTGGATAGAATGGCATGGGAACTTGTGTGCTTGGACTCTGTACATTTTCTAACTCTATTGTAGAATGTAACTCTATTGTAGAATCTTTGGAGCTAGGGCATTCCACCCCCCTCCATCGAGTGGATTCCAACTCATAGAGAACTTATCTTCGCTCTCCAAGGCTGTGACTCTCTGTGGAAGCAGAGAGCCTCATCTCGCAGCTGTGGGGCTTGAACCACCGACCGTGTGTTTACTCAACGGTGTCATCAAGTCATACCCTCATTCACTGCCAGGGAGTCGAGGTCCACTTACAGCAACCCTACAGCGAGACGTTGAACTGTCCCTGTGAGTTCCTGACACTCAACCAGGAACTCTTTCTCACTCTTTCTGCGAGTGGAAAGTCCCACCTTCCTCTGGAGGAGAGGCTGGGGTTTCAAATTGCAGTGCCTAGGATCCACTATACCACCCGCGCTCCCTCCCTGGGGCGTAAAGTGAGTGTGAACATCCTTTTTACAAGCCCTTTTGGCAGCGTGGCATTGGACTGCTGACCACAAAACCAGCTGTTCAAAACCACCACTAGCTTTGTGGGAGAAAGGCTTTCTACTCTCAGAAAGAGTTACAATCTCACAGAGGCTGCGCGCCCCCACCCCCTCCCCAATCGGGTTGGAAGCAGCTTGGCTCGAGAGAGGGGTTCTACTCTGTCGCCCCATCCCGCTGTGAGTTGAGAATTGTTGGAACAGCGCACGACCACAACCACACCAGTCCTTGCCTTACCGCGTCTGACCCTCAGTAGGTGTGTGCCTGCTGGGGACACGGCGGAGACGCTGTGGCAGGCTTATGTACAGAGCCAGGGCGATGGTTTCCGTCAGTCCCGCTGCCTCTCTGCTTCCCGGGCCGCTGGCTTCACCACTCTTGCAAGAAGAGAGATCTCAGGTGACGGGAGAGGGGCTGACGCCTCTGCCATCTGATTGAGTCCCTCTGCTCCTGGAACCCCCGGGTCTGTTTGGGGGCCGCTTTCATTTCACAGCACACACGAGGGATTGCCGGGAGCCGCCGAGGCTTTAGAGGTCCGCTGAGTGCCACCGTCTGAGAGCCCTTTGTCTTCCACCCTCCCAGCGCGGGTCACCATGCAGACCAGGAAGGGTGAGGGGTTCCTCCACTCTGGTGTGTGCCTCTGGGTGTGCGGATTCATGGCTTTCTTTCAAGGTAGGTTTTCTTCCTACGGTTCGCTCCTTTTCGGTTCTTTGCGTTTCCTCTTAGCTGTGCTTGAATGAGCCAGTAGGGAGTGTTCTATGAATAAGTATGTAAACTCGCTGCATGGGTACCGTTGCCGTTCACACTGCTCAGATTGATTTTTATTAGTTAGGTTTAAATCAGAGGATGAGTTTTGTTTTGCTTTAAAGGGGGAGGAACGTAAAACATCCTGTAAACCACACATTATTTTCTTCCCCATTAAAAGCTGTAATAACAAGAATTCTATAGCTTTCTATTCATCTTTGCTATAGATGTGCTAAATTGACCATTTCCAGTTGTATTGATGATTCCCCCCCACCCCAGAACTGTGATTTATTTGTTAGCTGATGCTATTAACCTAGGACCTTTTCATTCAGAAGAAAATCATCTTTGTTCTAGAAAACATGCCCTATCATTATGCTGAAGTGTCCCTGATGAGAAAAATTATTCATTTTCAGAGTTAAGACAGAGATACACCACATTTTCAAGTGTTCTCAGGTCTGCAGGAATTTGCTCTTTAGAACCTAAGGGGGATTTCCCAGAAATGTTTCAAAGTGCAGAGGAGGGAGCAGGGAGGTAAGTGATGGTATAACTTTTGAATCCAATCTCTTTTGTCTAGAAATGTTTTAGTATCGTTAGTTATGAGGATGGGCTGACATCTTACACTTAAAATATTCCTTTTCTGCTGAAACTCCAGCGTTCCCAATTGCATTTGTCGAACAGCTCTCTTAGTTCTTTCTATCATCTATCTGTCTGTCTATCATCTCTCCACTGATGCTTGAGGAGACTTTCAATCTCTTTCATTTTTTTCTCCAGCTGTTGCTCTCCTTGGGAAGTTTGTGAGACATGATTTCAGATGTCAGATTTAAATTTTATGAAGGGAAATATAGAGGGGGCATTAACAAAAGTGAATTATGTGAAATGAAAGTACATAACTTACTTTTAAAGTGTTTCTGGAAATAAAAGATATGCATAGATTGTCTAGAACATCAAGACTTAAAACAAATTTGGAATCCATTAAAAAGCCTCCCTAATGCCTCTATTTTAAAACCCTTGCATGTTCATACATTTCCAAACTAATTAAATTTCAAAACTGATTTTAAGAAGGAGACAGATGGGGCAAGTCCTTAAGGAACTTACTAGTCATTTCCATCAGTCCTTAGCAGGTTCCATAGCTAAATACCTTGCTGGTTTTAGGAACAGTGAGTCAGTCAGGTCAGTACTTTAGACAAGAATGGACAGGACTTTTTCATAAATACTGCAAGACTTCTAGTCTGGTTAGTTCAATTGCAAGTGAGATTTAGTGATGCTAGCCAAAATCCTAGTTTCTGTCTATCCATTGACACCTGGGATACACTCAAAGAGCAAGGTCAACTCACAGGGACCCTGTTGGACAGGGTAGAACTGCCCATGGAAGTTTCCAGTTCAGTAGCTCTTTATGGAAGTAGAAAGACTTCTCTTCCTCCTGAGGCTGGGCCAGTGGCTTCCACCTGCAATCCACTAGCCTTTTTAAAGTGCTCTTGGCTACCCCAGTCTTTGATTTTCACGGTACTTGATTACCATGGTATCTGGTGGTGGGGTCATTATTAAGACAGCCCCCCTTGTTTTAAAGACAAACAATGGAGGGTCCCAGGGGCAAGCTACAGTGGGCATCAGAGGACACATGGACAGGTGGAGAGAGAAAGCACAGGGGAGGGAAGCACAGTAACCTGGTGTCCCCAAAGGGTGAGCATGCCCAGACCCTGCTGGCCCGCCACTCTCCTCGCAGCTCCCCTGACCCTCCCCTTCTGTTTGGCTCACGCAGGTTCTGCGGGCTGTGCGTCTGAGGAGAGACTCTTTCACAACCTGTTCTCTCATTATAATCAGTTCATCAGGCCTGTGGAAAACGTTTCTGACCCCGTCACGGTGCATTTTGAAGTGGCCATCACCCAGCTGGCCAATGTGGTAAGTGCTTATCGGCAAAGACCCTGAACTCGGAAGGGGGTCCGAGCAAGTACCCAAAGGTGTCCCGTGTAGTGTGTGTGTGTGTGTGTGTGTGTGTGTGGGTATGTGTGTGTGTGTGTGTGTGTGTGTAGGAAGCGGGAGTAAAAAGGGGAATTTAAAGAATGCAACAAACACATGAAAATCAACATAGAGGCTGGCTCTTTTAAAGCTGCCCTGTGGGGAGGGAGACCCTGTTCATGGGAGGGAGATACAGTTTATGTGTAGGCAGTATGCTTCTGGAGTTATTTTCAGAACCAGTTTATGAAACAAACGGTGAAGGTCAAGGTGGTGGTGGGGGTGATGCAGTTGGACCCCCAGGAAGCTAGACTTTTATGTATCTACACATTGTGGTCACACTTACTGGCTGTCATGACCCGCCTTTTATTGCTGAGGAAACAAATGAAATACAATCATGTAGCTTTTCCAAAGTCACACTGTTAAAAGATGTGCAACCCAGGCCTGTCCAACCCCACAGTTCATGCTCTTTTTCCTCCATTGAAAACGATTTTTTGTTATTGCTAAGGCTTCTAAGAAAGAATTTGCTTACTCTCATAGAGAGCTTCACACAGCCTCCAAAGAGGACATAGGAATTTGGAGATGTTGTTTTGATTTGTCGCTATCGTGGTCAGGAGCCAGTAGGATTAAAAGTCTTTCTCTGGAGTCCCTGTCCTGCCCTCTGCAGGTCTCAGAGATGAGGAGTCCAGTGCTCTACGCACAGCAGGGTCTGGGTTTCAGGCTGGGCGTGGACCTGTGCAGGGCTGGCCTGAGGCTCAGCTTCCCCAACAAAGTCAGGACTGGCCAGCTCAGGAAGTCAGGGCTGTCTAAAGCCTCACTTGCAAGGGGATTGTTGAGAGAGGCTGAGACATTAGGGCAGAGGGGACGCTCTCCTGTTGTTTCCTTGCTAAATTTCAACTCCTGGATGGAGAGAGGGTCCTCCTTCTTCCCAGACCTTGTCCTGTGGGTAGGATGATGGTGACTTCTCTAGGCGTGCGTGGAGAAAGTTGTCCCTTCATAGATCATTTCAGATGAGAAATAAGGCTTTTCCATGTTCCTTCTGTTAGGGGTCACTCTGTTTTGGTGGTTTGGGTTTTCCAGTGGTGAGGCTGACCCCGGTCTGACTTAACTTTTCTTGTGAGTCACATCCTTTCCCTATCCTGGCTCACTGAGTGGGCTGTGATGACAGCTAGGATCTCCAGGGCTCTCCCAGAGTGGGGAAGAGGAACATACAGTCTAACTCCAAAAAAGGGAGATAGCTGTACTTAGACAGGAATCTCTGGTGAGCTCTATTAACTCAACAGCTTCAGCTAGTGGACCTCTAGTTTTGGGCCCAGACTGAAGATGCATAAAAGTTAAAACAGACAGACAAATAAAGAACAAAAGCCCACATGTTTTCTCTCATCTAGAAAAGTCCACTAGTTTCCTTCATAAATATTTATTTGGTCCCTTTGGTGACCTCGCCCCAATCCCAATATCTCTGTACTGACTTCCTGTGTTATATTGGGCCATGAACGGAGAACTGAAATGAGCTTTATCAAAAGCCAGCTTGCTTCAAAGGGAATGATATGCCCTTTCCGGGTGTCATTGTGAAGATGGTCAGTAGTGAGACAGGCAGATTTGGACAGCATCTAGAGACTGATTTGGGACTGTATTGGCTGAGGTATTTCATTTGGCTGCAAGTAACAGGTAAAAAACAACCCAGCCTAGTTAACATACTGATTTATTTTTCAAGTGAAAGACATGGAAAAAATTAGTAGTCGATGATGGATGTGATGGCTTCATGGTGTTAGCAGTTCAGTTTGGTTGATTAGGTGTGAATTGTGCACCTCCTGGGAATGTCATTCACATTGACCATGACGATCAAAGCCTAAACCATCTTCAGAAGCATCTGCAGACACATACAGGAGATTCAGGGTTACTTTGTTTTTACTATCAGCTGCTGAGCTGGCTCTAATTCAGAGCTATTATATGTATAAGATGGTGGTCCTGAACCTTCTTACTCCATCATTTCTTTCATTCACTTCAGTTACTCTATATTCTTCAAGTGTCATAGCCTCATCTGACACCTATTTTGGTCTTTTTGCTAGTCTCTGTATTTTTTTGTGAACTTTTAATTTTCTTCATGAACAGTGCCCTTTATTTCATTCTACTACCCTCTGGTCTTCAGTCATTAGTGTTCAGTGCATTGGTTGAAGTTCCAGATGAAGCTAAAGAAAATTAAAATATGTCTACAAGACTCAAAATATGACCTTGAATATATCCTACCTGAACTTGAAGACTTGATGGAATAGACATGTAACAGTATGTTACATCTAAATCTATTTCTAGCTATATTATATGCCTAGTACTAATTTTCTGTTTCCCCAACAAATAGGGACCACCAGTTTCTGTTCTACATCCAACATTTATATAGTATACAGTAGCTATTTAATAGATATTTGTGGAATAAATGATTCAAACAATTAGAAGAGACTTGGATGTTGTGTTAGGCAGGGTTCCCTAGAGAAACAAAACCAGAACACTTATGATTAGATCCATAGATAGGTTTATACAGCGAGTAGGGATATAATGACCAATTACCAGTAGTCTACACAGCAGTTACAGAGAGCTCAGTTGAACTCACTTTTATGGAACAGTTAACATATTGAAGCTCCTTCAACTCTCCTGGGCTGTGGGTCCAAGGTGGAGGATGCAGACAGTGGCGTTTTCCCTCAGGCAAGACAAGCAAAGTCAGTGCCATAGGCAATAGACAGCAGGGTGGGGTAGTAACAGTCAGTAGCATGGAGAGTTTAGCAAATCAGGCCCCATGGGATCTCCAAATCAGGTGATACAGCATGATGAAGGAGCTCTTGAAGGAGCCTCAAGCTCTAACTACATGATCCGAGCCTCAAGCTCTAACTACATGATCCCTGGGTTGGCTCAGAGCCACAGATAATGCCACCACACATGGTGAGGCAAAGAACAAGCTGAAGCAGAAGCAGCATGCGCCTCTGGTCACCAGGGAGGAAGAGAGGCAGGATGAGAACATCGCAAAGTATTTATGATGGTTACCTTGCAACTAAGCTGCAACCTGGTTAAACTCCACCCACAAGTTCCTATGGAGGCCTAGTTGGCACAATAAACCTAACTAACACAGAGAAAGGAGTTCTAACCCTCTCTCTTATTTTAGGCCACATCCCCAAGGAGGCAGCACCAAGCTACCAAGTGATTGACAAGTTGGACTCCACTCATATGTTTTCACACAGGTTCAAGTTGACATAAAATCTAACTGCCATACCACTCTCCTTCTTCCTTTTTTCCTTTCATGGGGCCAGAAACCTTTATGGGATTGAGGTGACCAAGAAAGTCTTCACAGAAAAAAATGAGACTGAAGCCGGCTTTGATAATCAGGTTTTCTTTCAGTGACAATCAAAAGGGTTGGGATTATATATGAGACTAACTTATTTCTGGTTGTATACTAAATTCTTTTTATACTCTGCTTTTCGCTCTACTTGTTTTCTTCCATTAGCATAAATAATTCAGATTTGATTCCTTTCCATTATAATGCTTGTGCTAAGACCCCAGCAGTGAGCAAGTACATTGCAGGCTAAAAAATATTCTTTCTTCTTCTCAGGATGAAGTAAACCAGATCATGGAAACCAATCTGTGGCTGCGTCATGTATGTGTTTGTGTCATCTGCCACACTATTTGAACTGTTGCTCATGTACCAGCTTAATAATGTTTAATAGATAAACTCCCCTGGCATTCCACTATTTCATCTCCAGCTCATGACAGAGAAAGTTATACATGACCCTCCTATCATCTCCATACCTAAAAGTTCAGAGAGTTGAAGAACCAGCACAATCAGGTTTCCTTTCAAGACAGTCTCTGTTTTTATCTATAACTTGAGGCCCAGAGTTAGCTTGCTGACTCTTGGATCTCTGCTACCTAATGCATAAGGAAGTTAGCTGTGGGTTGAGCTCAACAGCAAATAGAATAGAATCCTACTAGCTATTTTTATGGTTTTTGTTTTGTCAGTTATGCCACTTTTTCTTTCTCATTTTAACTTTTACCCAGACCGTTAAACAAATACATGATCATTCACTTGAACTCTCACTTTAGTGAGAAAGCTACCCCAGGTTAAGTATTCTCTGGAACATGGGCATTGAGCACATAATCTTGTCCAACTAATTAATAACCAAGAGGTAATTAATTAATCAATTGAATGTTTACCCAAATTAATTCCATTACTTATGCCCCTACTTTGCATGGATTTAATCTCACAGACTTTTGAAAGTCATCGACTTACTCTTCAAAACTAAGGAAAATAACATTATGAAGCTAAAAACAACAGCAAGAAAATAAATGTGGAATCGACATAAAATTCACAGTGGGAGAAAGTGACTATGAAATTTTCTAATAGCATCTATTTCTTTCAGATCTGGAATGATTATAAGCTCAGGTGGGATCCAATGGACTATGATGGCATTGAGACTCTCCGTGTCCCTGCCGACAAGATTTGGAAGCCTGACATTGTTCTCTATAACAAGTATGGGCATCTGCCATGCACTGTCTCTTTACAAAGTTGCCTCTGCACAGGGGCCATTGCTAATCATATCTGATGTATTTCACAGCGCTGTTGGAGACTTCCAAGTGGAAGGCAAGACCAAAGCCCTGCTTAAATACGATGGTATGATCACCTGGACCCCGCCGGCTATTTTTAAGAGTTCCTGTCCTATGGATATCACTTTCTTTCCTTTCGATCATCAAAATTGTTCCCTGAAATTTGGCTCCTGGACGTATGACAAAGCCGAAATCGATCTTCTGATTATTGGCTCAAAAGTCGATATGAATGATTTCTGGGAAAACAGCGAATGGGAAATTGTGGATGCTTCCGGCTACAAGCATGACATAAAGTACAACTGCTGTGAAGAGATATACACAGACATAACCTATTCTTTCTACATTAGAAGACTGCCGATGTTTTATACCATAAATCTGATCATCCCCTGCCTTTTTATTTCATTTCTAACCGTGTTGGTCTTCTATCTTCCTTCTGAGTGTGGTGAAAAAGTGACTCTCTGCATTTCGGTTCTACTCTCTCTGACTGTGTTTTTGCTGGTCATCACAGAAACCATCCCGTCCACGTCGCTGGTGATTCCACTGGTGGGTGAGTACTTACTGTTCACCATGATCTTTGTCACCTTATCTATTGTGGTGACCGTCTTTGTCCTGAACATACACTATCGGACTCCAACCACGCACACCATGCCCAAGTGGGTGAAGACCGTTTTCCTTCAGCTCTTACCCCACATCTTGATGATGAGGAGACCTCTGGGCAAAAAGAAGGTGACGTGTTCTGATCCAAACCCCACAGGCACTTCCAGTAAGGCAACCCGGGTCAAGTGTACTAACCATGGAGAGTTCTGTAATCAATCAAGGGAGCTTACCACCAGCAATGGCAAGAGAAGGTTAAACCGTCAGCCTTTACAATGGGTGACCGAAAACCTGGAGCACTCCCCAGAAGTGGAAGATGTGATTAACAGCGTTCAATTCATTGCACAAAACGTGAGGAACCAAAATGAAACCAAGGAGGTAAGTGCATGTCTCCTCTGCTCTGCCCAGCCTTCGCTCCGTAGCTGGTTAGAGGAGGCACTTTATAGGCAGGGTCAGATGGTAGATGAACATTCTGTTTGCAAGAGGTGCTGCTCTGAAGACGCAGCTCTCTGGTTTCGCAGCTCTGTGTGGAGGGAAGGATCTCTGGGGGGTTACTGGGTTATGAGTGGGGCGGCTAACCCCAAAGTCTAGCAGTGGGGCGGCTAACCCCAAAGTCTAGCAGTGGGGAGCCCACCCACCTCTCCGTGGGCAAAAACTTTCTCCTTTGTAAAGATGTACAGTCCTGGAAACCACAGGGGCAGTTCTCTACCCTTCCAGTCTCAGAATGGGTCACTGGCCGTGAGTTCGGTTCGGACAGTAAAGGGACAGGACACACGGGGGGTGGGGGTAGGGTGGGATAAGGTGTAGAACTGGTCAAACTTCCATTCTCCAGAAGGTTAACTCAAGTGGAATCTTGTTCAAGAAAACATGCAAGGCAACCTTGGCTAACGAAAGAAAGCACCGCTGCATAAAAATACAGGGACCACCAGGAGGTGGGGGAAAGGGCAAGGCAGTCCAGAGAGGAAGGAGAAAGGAGCCGGGCCAGGGGACTAGTTCCAGTGAAGGGTGCTGATTGAACGAGCCCCGGTGATTTGTAGCACCAACGCTCAGTGTTATTTTCCAGTGACGTCACAGGTGTGTGGGTGAGGTGTACCGAGGAGCACACCACACTCCTTGAGACCGTTAGGGGGTGACACCTAAGGGAACCCGAGTTACATGGCAACAGAGGCAGCTGCTGCAAGGGGACAGTGTTGCCAGGGGAGGGAAGCTGGCCATGTAGCATCACCAGGGTATTACATGTGATGATACATGTCAGCCAGGCCTTAACTCATCACCCCTATCTCCCTCTGCTGCCCAGTTACTTGGAGTGTAGCATGGGGAGGGGAGAGGAGATGAAGGTGCTTGCCTTGGCCAACCTCTGAGGAAAGAGTCACAGGATCCACAAGGGGCGGGGGCCATGCAGTGGCTGCTGGCAGCGCTGTGACACCGAGGGTTAACACCCTGGGCGACACCTAGCCTAGCAGTCACCAATATTTTCTCCTCTTGCTGCCTCCAGTTAGGCTCCAGCAGGTGGCCCTACTTCCCAAAGAGAGCGCTCTGAAAGCTGTGCTTCTTCAGAGTACAGGTGCAGGCTCTCAGGAGGACTAGCCGAGGGCTTGGGAAAACTGGTGTGAGGTGTGGAGCAGGACCGCAGACTGCAACTCCCTCACAGAGAGCGAAAAATATAGCGCGAGAAACCACCCTGTGGGCACAGGGAAAAATGAAGGAACGCATGTCACACAGAAGGGGTGCGTCGAGGGACATGAAAGCCCCCAAACCCACCCTCACGTGGCATCTTCGTCCAATCTTGCGGAGAGCTACTATTGACGTGACCCCACCAGCTCATGGCCGACCTTCAGTATCGTCTTGCCGTCAGCCACAGGGTGGCTCAAGGCTCACCCCTGAGCCTTCGCAGTTCTTGTAAGGTCATGCACACACAGGGACTCTCCATAACCAGCCTCACCTGAGGTTGGGGCCGCGGTGGGAGTGTGTGTTGCCGGTTCTTACTAAAAATCCATTGCCATTGAGTCGCTTTTGACTCCTAGCGATTCTGAAGGACAGGGTAGAACTGCCCCGTGGATTTCCAAGATGGTAACTTTACAGGAGCAGCAAGTCTTGTCTTCTCCCAAGGAGGGACTTGTGGTTTCGAACTACAAACTCCATACACCCTCTCTTCCTTTCCCCCCCCCTCCTACCTCGAACTCCTTTCCCAGACTTGCCAAGGGGCTTGAATAACCAGCAGGGCAAATCACAAGAGTAGAAATATTGGAGCACCTAGTCCTGGTGAGGAACCAGTTACACGTCTGGCTCCGATTCCAAGGTCAGCAGCTCAAAAAGCAGCAGCCGCTTTGCATAAGAAAGCGCTTCCTGCTCTCGGAAAGACGGGCAGCCTGGGAAGCTCACAGGGGCAATTCTACCCTGTCCTGTAGAGTTGCCATCACCTCGATGGGAGTGAGTTTTTTAAAATGTCTTGAAAGATTTCTTTGCAGTCAAGAAAGATCCTTTGGGCCCCTTGGACTCGTTAATTAATTAGGTCTTCTCCATATTTTGTACCCAAGTGCATGGAATACTTTTGGACTTGGTCAGAACAAAGTTTCCTGTGTGTCTTACTATGTATCAGACCCTGGTTAGGTAAAATAAGAGCAAGATTTGGTTTTAAAACGTTCAGGAAAGTCTTTGGAAGAGGGGGAGTTGATTTATGAAATGCGGTTTGTTTCCTTGGGTCTTGCCTTACCTCCATGCTTTGACTGTGTGCATTGCAGGTAGAAGCTGACTGGAAATACGTGGCCATGGTGGTGGACAGACTCTTCCTTTGGATATTTGTCATCGTTTGTGTGTTTGGCACTGCAGGGCTATTTCTACAGCCACTGCTTGGGAACACAGGAAAACTGTAAGATGTTTGAAACTTACAAGCTCTTTGATTTGTAGTCTCTACCCTAATGGAAAAGATGCAGTTTCCAACCTATAATAGCCTATTGCAACCAATGACTAGATGGATGCTTTTTTTTTTTTTGTAGATGCTTGATATCATAGTTGGTTATGCATTGAGCTGGCAACTGCAAGGTCAGTGGTTTGAACCCCACAGTCACTGGGAGGGAGAAAGATGAGGCTGTCTGCTCCATAAAGGTTTTTTGACATGGAAGCCATCAGATGGCATTCTATTCTGTCCCATACAGGTGCCATGAGCAGGAATCAACTCAATGGTGTGGGTTTAATCATGCAGGGAGTCTAGGGCTGCCAGGTTTTTGGTGTCTGTGAGTGGAAGGTTTCTAGAGGCAGGAATGAACTGCAGGATAGCCGTGTAATTAACACCCAGACACACTGAGGTTTGTTGTGCCTCCAAGGTATGCTTCTTAGAAGTATAATGGCCTACGGCAGTCGCGAAACTCTGGGATGTGGATCTTGCTAACTAACTATGGCAGTCATGCATTCGAGATGTCAATTTCATGTAGGGGTGGAGTCTAGCCTGTTAATTTGGAGATAGCCATTGAGTAGCCAGTGAGGTCTCTGTGTGGGCATGGCTTTCTCCTGAGACTCCTGGGAAGTCTCGCGGTTTTTCCCTTGTGGAGAAGAGAGACCATTTTCCTCAGTTACTGGGAGTTGCTCAACTGAGAAAAAAAAGATGGCATGGTCCGAGGAGCTGGAGAAGCTGGAGGAGAAGCCACACGGTCTTATCCTAATGGAACCAGACCTCTGAAGCTGGAGAAGCCACGTGGAGAGCCCTGCCAGCACTGAGTTGCCTCTATCACCACTGGATGCTATTGATGGACCCTGAGCCCTGGAAGTGAGGAGCCATGGGGAGACCCCTGCCAGTGCCGGGACGCTACACCCACTGGCCTGTGACTTCGTGAGTCAAAAGGAGATATTATAGACTGGTATCGGGCATATGGGCTAATATCAGACTTATGACTTTGGGCTGGACTGGGTTGGGATGCTTTCTCAATGTTCCATTCCTCTTGTATATAAACCTTACCCTTATACCTATATGCATGTCTATGAGTTTGTTTCTGTAGTCTACCTTGACTAACACACTAACACTCATGACACTGGTGAACTCTTAAACCTTCCTTTTCCTGTGCTTGCCTCAGGGATGCAATATACGCATGTCAGCATTTTTGAGAGGTTAATTGGTAAAACAATCCCACTTCGTCAGGCTATGCCAAGATTCTGGAGTGGCAACTCAGCATCGCAAAAACTCAACCTCATCGAGTCCATGTCAACCCCGAATAACCCCATCGGTCAGAGAAGACGTGTCCTGGTCTAAGACTGGAAATCTTCCCCAGAGCAGAAAGCCCCATCTTTCTTCCGCTTCAGCATTGCAAGGGTACTGGAAATATGTTTAGTCTTCAAACACTGGGAGTGTTTTTTAGGAAAAGTCATTATACAAGACCAGTCAGGTCTCTGTCATGGGGAATGTGAGTTAAGCAGTCAAAATAAAAGACTGTGGTGTCATGTGAGCAGACTTTTGGCCTTTCCTCATCCATGGAATTCTGATCTTGTATCTTTGGGGGCTACACCTTTTCTGAGAGGGAGAACCTGAGGAATTCTGTGTTAATCCACCCTAGTTTATCTTATTTGTTCCATAAATATTATTGTAATACTTCCAAAGATGTATCGTAGAACCCCGTACTCAACTGCATCAGTACTTGAACTGCATCATAATTGAATTTCGACATGAATTTCGAGAAAATTTTGCATCACAGCTTGAAGAAAACATCGGAATCTGACCCGAGGACATACGTGGTTTTTGTAAACAAAAGCAGTTTCCATTTTGGTTACTTGGTGTTAGTTGACCGTGTTAGTACTCATTGTTTAAACTCTCTGCGGCTGCATTCCAACCATTTTGCTAAAATTTTCTGAGTTTTAGTAACCTATGGTATTGTTTCTGGATAAAAAATATGGGTTCTAAGAAAGAGGTTTTTTGGGTAAAGAATCATCATGATAATGAACTGATTAATCATGTTATCAATATTGTTAATAATTTAGTAAACTCTTATAGAAAAGAATGAGGGAAATGCTAACGACAGACCACATTAGACAGATTTTTTTTAAAGAGAAAGCCAGTCAGGCCCTACTTAGAAAAAAAGACAAAGCAGGGAAGCAACTCCTGAAAAGCAGCTAGCAGTTGATTTTATGAAGGGGATTCCCCTTCCAAACAATGGCTCTCTCTCTGCATCCCTCCTCTCCACATCCCTGTCCACAGATCCAGAGCCTCATCAGTCTCAAGGTGTGGGCCATCCTGCAGTTGTTAAAACCTTTTTACGGTTGTGTTTCTTTTAAAATTATATCATTTAGCTTTGAACTTATTTATTTTGAAATTTATGTGGAATGTTTTGTATAAAATGGAAAGGCTTCGGTAAAACTCAGTGGTCAAGATGGGCTAATCCATTTTCATTTATTTCTTAAAGGAAAATTGATTCAGAACTCGACTGCATTGCATTTTGACGCTCCTTCTAGAATGGATTGGTGTCGAGGTCCAGGGTTCTACTGTCTTTGAAAGCTAAGGCAAAAAGTCTAGTCCAGCACAGCCACGCCCTTTCCTTTCACACGCACACGGGATTTTACGCTTCAACTTGTCCTTTCAATTTAGTATCTTGCTTCCCCCCCCCCCACCTTCAAAGAATATGATATCAGCAACGTTTCCCCCTTCCTTCATGATGCTACATGGTCTTGGTTAAATTTTGCATCGTATAATCTCTGTTGTGTTGCTAAAGTTTATTTCTACTACCAAAATGTCAATTCTTTTCATTTCTTTGAGGCATAAGACCGGTCAGAGGTTTTGAATTGACTCATTCTGTTTTAAGCTATCTTTACTCCCTCCTCACATTTGTCATGATAAAAACTCAAACCAAACTCATAATTCAGACTCGTAGTGACACCAGAGGACAAAATAGGGCTCTCTCTATGGGTTACAGAGGATGTAAATCTTTTGTGTGTGTGTGTGGGGGGGGCATCACTGCCTTCTGGTGGTGGGAGTAGAAGGTCCAGCCTTGCTGCTGGATTTGAACCTCCAACCCAGTGGGCCGCAGTCCCTCGCACAACCACTACGCCACTGGGCTCGGCCCAGGATGTAAATCTTGACGGGGACATAAAGCTTTTTATCCGCACTCTTTGTGACATCTACCACATCTTTCCACAGGGCCACATCTGAATGAAAATCTAGGCACCTCAGGGGCCCTTCTAGCGTGGCGCAGCTTTCCCCATCCAACCACTGACTTCAACGTTTTCCTAGTGAGGAGAGCTCTGTCGGGATTGTGGCCATGCAGCCCGTGTCCTCTATAACTGACCAAGTTCATACAGCAGGAAAAGGTCAATG
>PVJH01032766.1:0-22335 GCA_004026705.1 Nesogale talazaci | reverse complement strand
GTACAGAAGGAACATCGAGTTCTGTTGGGGTTTGCTTGGCTTAATGAACCTCAACTCCTCTGCCTATGCTTTTACTTTGACATCTTTTAATTGAATACTTAATTCACATACTATAAAATCTCATTAAAACATATAATTTGTGGTTTTTAGTTTGTCTACAAGACTTTGCAACCATCTCCACTAATTCCAGAATATTCTCATCACTCCAAAATGAAATCTCATAACCACTAGCAATTATCTCTCCACCCTACCCCCAAGTTTCAGCCTCAGGCAATCTCTGATCGGCTTTCTGTTTATATGGTTTTGATTCTTCTGGACAGTTCATAAAAGTATAATTTTATAATGCAGAGCCTGTGTGTTTGGTTTTCTTTCATTTAGCACAATATTTCCATCTGCTATCATGGACTGAATTGTGCCACCCCATGAACTCAATTGTGTCGTCTTGACTGGGCCATGATTGTCAGAGATTTGACAGCTATGTAAGGCTGTCATCTGACAGCTATATAACAATGTCAGAATTAATTTTTTTAAAAGAGAGAGAGTGAGAGAGAGAGAGAGAGAGAGAGAGAGAGAGAGATACCTGATGTGATCGTTGTCTTGTTGGGTGCAATCAAGTCAGTTTTAACCCATAGCAACTCTGTGCACTGTAAAACTAACCCTGCACACTTGTGCACCCGCCCCACACTTGTTGCCAGGCCTGAGCCCACACTCACAGTCATCTGGTCAAGTTTGCTGAGGGCCTGCCCCTCCACTCGAATGAGCAAGAGGAAGATTAATGCCAAGAATCTTTCCCAGGCTGTTGGGGCTCTGAATTCAGACTGTTAGCCTTCTAAACTGTGAAAAAAAAAACCATCCACTTGTGGTATTTCTGTTATCGTGTACTGTGGTGCTAAGACATCCGTATTGTAGCATGTGCCAATGTTTCATTCCTTTTCATAACTAGAACTCTTCCATTGCATGAGCATTCTACATTTTATCTATTCATCAGTTGATCAGCATTTGAGTTATTTCTACTTCTTGATTAGGATAAATATTTATATGAATAATGATGCTATGAACATTCATGTGCACAATTTTGTGTGAACATGTTTCTAGAATTGCTGAGCCAAACTTTTGGGTTTGGGTAGAAAAATGTATTTGGTTAATTTGTTTTGGGTTTTTTTAAAATGTATTTTTAACCTCATTTTATAATATTATATAATATCAGCTTTTATAATATCAGCTTTATTGAGATTTGTATTCCATAAAAGTCATCATTTTAAGTAGACATTTCTTTTTTTTTTTAATTTTATTTTTTATTTATTATTTTTTTTTAGGCATCATTACCCTCAGATGGTGGGAGTAGGAGACCCTCCTGGGAGCCAGAATTGAACCTATATCCCAGTGGGCTGCAGTCCCGCGCACAACCACTACGCCACCGGGGCTCAGCCCTTAAGTAGACATTTCAATGATCTGTGCCCAGTTGGCACACCATGTGTTGCCCGCCCCCTCCTCTTCCCCCCCAAAAGTGTGGAGCATTTCCAGAACTTCAAAGTCCTTTGTGCTCCTTCCTAGTGCTGTCCATCCTACCCAGGCCTCAGGCCATTGCTTTTTTGTTATTATTGTTGGTCTGTTAAACTTTTCAAACATTTCATATACAGTAAAACCTGTGAAAGTTGGAAACAGAGTAAGATGGAAAAGCGTCAAGGAGGCTGAGCCCTGGTGGCCTAGTGGTTTTGTGCAGGACTGCAGCCCACAGGGTTGATGGTTCAAATCCAGCAACAGCTCTTTAGGAGTAAGACTGGGTTTCCTACTCCCACCAGGAGGCAGTGATGTCACACACACACACACACACACACACACACACACACACAGAAAAGCGTCAAGGAAACTCGAATGTTACCCACTAAAACAGAAGAAAAAAGTGCCAAGACTGCACGTTATCTAAGGTAGAAAACCTTTGAGACCTGGAAAACAAACCCATCGTGCTGCATTCTGGCTCTCACAGGTCTCACTGAGTTTTAGAGCCTGGATTATGACTTTGAGGAACTGCCGGATCTTTTCTACAGAACCTGCACAGCTCTATGTTCCCACAAGCAAGATAGGAGGACCAGAATTTCTTCACACTGTTATTGTCAACGATGTATTATTATCTCTCTCTTTTTGCTTTTTTTTAATTGTGGAAAGCATACGTGTAACAAAACATTTGCCCATGTCGATTCTAATTCATAGCAATCCTATAGGACATGGTCCCTGTAGGTTTCCAAGATTTTAAATCTTTGTGGGAGCAGAAAGCCTCGTCTTTCCCTTGGGGCGTGCCTAGTGAGTTTGAACTGCTGACCTTGCGGTGTGTGCAGCCCCGTGTAGTCCATTATGCCACCAGGCCTCCTAAAGTTAGCCCCTCTAGTGGTGGGTGTAGTGAAGGGTCTAGATTTTCATGAGCTGCCTGGTCACCTTTCACTATTAAGGGGCCAGAAAGGCCTGCCTGTAACTCCTCCTGCTCTCACCAGGTATCCCCAGTAGAGAAGGGTCCCTCCTTGGTTAATTTCCCAACACCACTTCAGCTGCGCCTTAACATACTGGGTTCACCTTTCTTCCAAGGCAAGAATGCATTCAGGCAAGGCTATCACATGGCTCACTGCAAAGCAAAGCCGGCCTCCCAGGCTCCCTGCTGGCTCGCTCTGCCTGCGGACTACTTCCCTACGGCCTTGCTGGGGGTGACAGGTAGCTTGCTCAGTACCAAACCTAGCACCATGGCTGCCGAGCGGCTTCTGAGTCATAGCGACGTCCCCTAGAGGACAGCGTGGAATGCATGCATCACTGGGCTTTCAAGGCTGCAATCTTTATGGAAGCAAACTGCCGCCTGCCTGTGGCTTTTAACCATTGACCTTTCCACCAACAGCCATGCGCTTAACCACTGCACCACCAGGGCTCCGCGGTAGTGTGTGTGTGTGTGTGTGTGTGTGTGTGTGTGTGTGTATTCAAGTGTGGGGGGAGGAACAACCAAGAAAGCCTATATCGACCAAAATGGGTTCTCCTCATTGTTAGAATTTATTAAAAACTGGTAGATGCCCCTTGTTCCTGCCCAGAATTAGGACCTCAAGTCACTTAATGAGGCCAGAATGCGCGCAATTACCATCATATTGTTCCTCCTCTCTGTGAGTCTATTATTATGCTGCCTACATATGTGTCTGTGGGAGCCCTGGTGGTGCGGTGGTGGCTTGTTGGGCTGCAAACCAGAAGGTCAGCAGTTCGAAACCACCGGGAGGAAGGTGGGCCTTTCTATTGCTGTAAAGAGTTACAATCTCACAGGGGCAGCTTTACCCTGACCAAGGGGTCGCGATGAGTTGGCAGTGAGGTGTTGCCGGTCTTGCCTGCTGGAACTTCAGGTCCCGTTGCCCTCCTGTCGGGCAACCCACAGCGACCCTCCATGTGTTTTCGCGGTTGAACGCCTTTGCAGGAGCAGACCACCTTACTTTACCCGCAGAGTCGTCCGGGGCCGACAGGCACGGCCATAACCTTGCCTGCCTGGAGCCATTAAGGCCTGGCCATTGTCTCAATCTTTATTGCCTGAGCTCTGTAAATTTTCCCTCTGCCGCCACAGGCGCAATTTGTTCTAATTAGGTGGTGTTTGCATTCCGAACTGGCCGTAAATACCAAGGACTTTTAGGTTTATCTAAGACCCTGCAGAGGAGGCTGATACTGACCAGTCGGCAGTGGAAGATTAACAGATGTTTCTTTACCTGTGTAATCCTCCCCCCACTATTCCCTATGTAACTTGAGTCTTTTCTTTGAATAAACGAGACTTGATCGGAATCCTGTCTTGTCTCCATTTCTCGCGTCTCCTGTTTCCCAAATTCCCGCTCCTCCTTCCAGGACTTGCGAATTACGGACCCGCTGGTCGGGACACGTTGGGCGGCAACGTGGGACCTGGACACGGGGGACCCAGTGAGGAAAGTGCTCGAGGAAGCTAGCGACTTTGGAAATCCGATAACAGAGCCACTGAGGGAGCCTGCTGCAGTTTCGGCTTTAAGGTAAGTGGGTAGAGCACTCTATAATGGGGCAGGAATTAAGTTTACATGAGGAATATGTGGTACAGTCAACTGAAGCTTTAAAGACGCGAGGGGTAAAGATGAAGAAAAAGAATTTGTTTAAGTTTTTTGACTTTAATAAGAACTTATGCCCTTGGTTCCCTTTAGAAGGGACAATTGATATTAGGAATTGGAAAAGAGTAGGGAACGCCTTGAATGATCATTACGAGGCTTTTGGAGCCAAGCGGGTTCCTGTTACTGCTTTCACTTACTGGAATTTGATAAGAGATTTAATTGATATTCAAGAGGACAACCCAAAAATTAAAACTGCAGTTTCCCAAGTGGAGGAAATTTTAAAATCTAGTAGTAAGCCGCCCTCTCGTTGTGAAACTTCTTGTCCTGAAGCAGACTTGAAGCTTGATCATATCTCATTACATGACAATGAGCTTAAGGTATCTGCTAGCGAAGAAAAATTACCTTTAAAATCACATGATTTGGAAACACCTTTAGGCAATGAAGAGCAAGTCCATAATTTAACTGACCACGGAGACTTTGTAGTGGATGAACCACCCCCCGACCCTTCAGAGGTGGATTGGGATGACTTAGACAAAGAGGCCACTAAATACCGTAACCCTTACTGGTCCCCCTCGACTTCAAGACCCCCACTTTACATTTCCCCTTTACAGCCTACTGCTCCTTTGATGCCTTCCAATCAGGCTTGTACTAAAAAACATGTCTCTTCTCAGTCAACAATTAAAACGAAAACTCAGTTGTACAAGCGAGACAAGCCTTCTGACTTGTCTTCTTTTCAGCGCTCTTGCAAGAAATTAGTTTTTCCAGTAATTGAGGTTGAAGCCGATGATGACAATAGTGATGAGGATGCAGAACCCACAAGAAAACATGAGCCCTTTAAATTTTTGTTATTGAAAGAACTCAAAAAGGCAGTCTCCACTTATGGACCCAATACACCATTTACTATGAGCCTTGTAGAAGCTCTTTGTGATAAATGGCTCACCCCGGGGGATTGGACTACATTGGCAAAGTCCGTCCTTTCAGGCGGAGATTATTTACTATGGAAATCGGAATTTTTTGATCAATGTAAAGAAATGGCTAGAAAGAATGCTAGTACTGACACCCCATGGACTCAAGACATGTTGTTGGGGGAAGGGAATTACTCTACTTTAGAAGAACAAAAAATGTATCCCCCTGGGTTATATATACAAATTCAGACCATAGCGCTTAAAGCGTGGAAAAGAATTCCTACCAAAGGGGACGTCAATGTTACCCTCAGCAATATTAAACAAAAAACTGATGAATCTTTCCCAGATTTTACTAATAGGCTTATAATTGATGCTGAGAGGCTGTTTGGGAGTTCGGAGACTAGTTCAGAATTCATCAAACAGTTGGCCTTTGAAAATGCTAACCCTGCTTGTCAGGCAGCTATACGCCCTCACAAAAACAAAACAGATTTACACGGATATATACGCCTGTGTGCGGGCATAGAGCCCTCTTACCAACAGGGGCTGGCTATGGCTGCTGCCTTTAGCGGCCAAACAGTTAAAGATTTTTTGGCCGACAGAGATAAGACCAAACGAGGATGTTTTAAATGTGGTAAATATGGTCATTTTGCACGAGAATGTTCTTCTTTCCGTCACCCTTTTAATACCTTACAGAGGGAGACACGGCCATTGCCCTCTCCTGGAATTTGCCCAAAATGCAGAAAGGGAAGACATTGGGCCAGTGAATGTAAATCTAGGACTGACGTTTCTGGTAACCCCATTCCTCTACAGTCAGGAAACGGGATGAGGGGCCGGCCCCAGGCCCCAAAACAAGTTTATGGGGCAGACAGCTTTGTTCCAGCCAGCAACAACAATCCGTTTCAAGCCTCTGCCGAGCCACCCCAGGCAGCGCAGGACTGGACCTCTGTTCCTCCTCCCACACAGTACTAACCCCTGAAATGGGAACGCGAGCCTTAAGCACTGGAGTGAACGGTCCTTTGCCCCCTGAAACTTTTGGATTGATTTTAGGAAGAAGTAGTGTTGCCATGAAAGGTTTACAGATTTATCCAGGAGTAATTGATAATGATTTTACTGGAGAAATTAAAATTATGGCCAAAGCTACTAGTAATGTCATCACTATTCCTCAGGGAGAAAGAATATCACAGTTGATTTTACTGCCATTGATTAGGACTAATAATAAGAGTCCACACCCTAAAAGAGGAATGGGAGGTTTTGGATCCTCGGATGTATATTGGGTGCAGCCGGTTACTAATCAGAAACCTTATCTGACTTTATGGCTGGACGGCAAATCATTTACAGGTTTAATGGATACAGGAGCTGATGTAACCATCATCAGGCAGGAAGACTGGCCCCCCACCTGGCCAACCTCAGAAACTTTAACTTATTTAAGAGGAATTGGACAAAGCAGCAATCCCAAACAAAGTTCCAAATACCTCACTTGGAGGGATAAAGAAAACAATTCAGGCCTGATCAAACCCTTTGTCATCCCTCAACTGCCTGTTAACCTTTGGGGCAGAGATTTGCTTTCTCAGATGAAAATCTTGATGTGCAGCCCTAACGATGTAGTTACTGCTCAAATGCTAGCTCAGGGGTATAGCCCTGGACAAGGTTTGGGCTAAGAAGGAAATGAAGGAACTAAGATTGATATTGAAGTCGATCAGAATAATGAGGAAAAAACAAAAGCTGTAATTAAATCAGAAGTTATTAAGAGTGGTTATTGGGGTCCACTACCCAAAAGAACTATGGAATGTTTATTGGGAAATTCTAATATTAATTTAAAGAGGTTTCAGAAGGTTAATAGAATTATTAATCAGGATTGTAATGATGAAATTAAAGCAGTGAAAGAGTCTGGCATATCATGGTTTGTAAAGGAATATTGCTTAAGTCAATTTTTGTTGCCTTGTATTTCTAGATGTTTTTACTTATCAGAAAACAATACTTATGCTTGACTACCCTCTATTAAATTAAAGGGTCTTTAGCAGTGTGGTAGTGGGGAGACAACAGCACTTCCACATGGATTTAGAACATGAAGGAAATGCATTTAAAGTTACTTCCTCAGGACATTCAGGCGGGACTAAAACCCCCCTGCTGATTTTTGCTAATTCCAGCATGGAGGGAATGAGGGAAGCAGCCTACTGCAGGCTAAGGCAAGGTTGTACTATCTTACAATATGGAAAGCCTGAGGGGCAATACAGCTTAATCAAACCTGTAACTTTATTGGTAAGATTAGAGAAAGAATGTCTGTTTGGTAAGTTACTTCTACAATTAAATAAGTTTGTTAACAGTTTGTGCAGAATTTTAAATCATTCAGAGTTCACTAAAGAGCAATTGGTTAGCTCTCCCACTTCTCTGAGAGCTGACAGCCAAAATCTACATAACAGTGACCTAGCAAGTTTCACTGAATTGGAATCAAGAAAGCTTCCTGATACTGGTTATAATGTCTTAAAATCTTTATTATTACAGAAGGGAGAGAAGAGAAATATTGTATGTCACAAATTATGTCTAATAACCTTAATCAAAAGATTTTTCTCCTTTGTAAAAAAATTGTAACAAAATTAAGGCAGGTAAATACACATTCACGCCTACAGAGAAAGCTGATCCTGAAAGATCCAAGGAGAATGGAAATCGTGTTTGCGATCCAGTTCCTATAATCACTTGGAAAAGGCACATATATTTATATTCTTGCAGAATAAAGCTGATAAACTCTCCTCAGAAGAATGCAAGCACGTTTGGAGAAGGAAGAACACAGAAGAGATGGAGAAATCCCTTCACCACAATTCTATTTCCAGGTTGCTGACACCCCACAGGGAGGGGCTCAGTCTGCATTTACTCTCAAGAATATGATGTGGCCAGATGGCTGCCAGAACGACTGGTGAAACAAATTGATGATTACCCTCAATCCAGGGAAGCGATTTCTCCCTGAGAATATGTTCTTTTCCTCTTTACAGAAATGTATCCTGAAGAAATGTTCCTGTGGATTGCTATCCTGCATTACCTAGCCCTTTTACTGACTATTCTGAAGGCAGTTCTTGTGACTTGACTTCTCCTTTTACAGTCCAACCTTTGCAGTTCATGAATGTGACTTCTTTTCCCCTCTCCCTTAACAATACTTGTGAGATTGATGTGGGATTGGCAGGGTTTGTTTTTTGTTCTAGTGTTATTAATGTTACGGGCCCCTTATGTGCCCTTAATAGTTCAGTTTTTGTTTGCGGCAACAATGGGGCTTTTACCCAGTTACCCAGCAATTGGACAGGGTTATGTGTTGCTAGCCTCTCTCCTTCCAGACATAGATATTATTCCTGGATATGAGCCTGTCCCTATCCCTGCTATTGATCACATGGCAGGAAGAGCTAAAAGAGCAGTGCCACTAGTTCCCCTATTTGTAGGATTAGGAATCAGTACTGCAGTGGCCTCTGGAACTGCAGGTTTGGGTGTCTCCCTTACTCAGTATACAAAATTATCTAGGCAATTAATTTCAGATGTGCAGGCCTTGTCAGGCACTACACAAGATTTGCAAGATCAGGTAGATTCTTTAGCAGAAGTAGTATTACAAAACAGAAGAGGTTTAGCTTTATTTGCTGCAGAGCAGGGAGGTATTTGTTTGGCTTTACAGGAAAGATGCTGTTTTTATGCCAACAAATCTGGAATTGTAAGAGACAAAATCAAGCAGCTGCAAGAAGACTCGGAGAAGAGAAGAAAGGAGTTGATCACCCAGGCTCAATGGACTATTGCCTTACCTCTTGCCACTGTGGGGCCCCCTCGTTAGTTTATTGCTTTTGCTTTCATTAGTGTTACAGACAAACTGAACCTAAGAAACTCCATTTTGAATCTCTCAGTCGTTCTGAAGAAGTGTCCTGCTGAGTCAAAGTGACTCTGCATGTTTTGGCCTAGAGCGAAAAACAAACCAGTACGTCTGGGTGGTAAAGATGACCAAGGAATAGTAAAATTTAGTAGCTACATCTGGAGCAGATAGCTGGTGTCTGGAAGGAACAGCCTTGCTCGTAAATTTTCCACTTTAAAAAAATGTTCCTATGTTTGCAAACTGTATAAAAACCCTGTACATTTTGCGTTCGGGGCTTCAGTTTTGATCCTGCGTGGTCATGCTGTAGCCCGGGTTCGAACTCGCCCCTTTTCCCTCTCAATAAACTTTGTTTTTTTTTTTCCTGCAGATTGTGGGTCAGTGGTCTTTGTTGGGTGCTGGCTCCGTAACGTTTGGAGGCCCCAGCGAGATCAGCCCACCGCCACTGATCCTTCAAGCGGTCCGGAGCAGAGAACAAGACCTGCACGGCGCCGGTAAGGCAGGCCTGTTTGTTTTGTTCCAATTTGGTTTTTCATTTTGATTCCTTTGTTCCCCTGGTTGTGAGTACTCATTGGGGGGCTGAGTGAGAGCGGGACGCCGCATTAATCTCCTCGGCCGGCTGACGCGGCGACGGCCGCTAAAGCGTTGGTTTTGAGGCTTGCCCGGCTGGCTAACCGGGTATTTTGAGGCTTGCCCGGCTGGCTAACCGGGTATTTTGAGGCTTGCTCGGCTGGCTAACAGGGTATTTTGAGGCTTGCCCGGCTGGCTAATAGAGCATTTGTGGCTTGCTAATAGAATGTTAGGGGCTAGCTCAGTCCCTTGGAAACAATAGATAGAGCCTGTTTGGTCCAAGTGTGTGTAATGTGTGAGTTGTTTAGTTTGCTGTAAGTGTTTAGTTGGTGTTAACTAGAATAGAGTGAGAGTCTTGTCTGAACCTCAGTTGTGATTGTTTCAGTGTATTTATGTTGTTTGGGCCCATTTGTGTTAGTCCGGGACCTACGGTCCTAATTGTTTTAGTTTTATTCATTCTTTCCCTTGGTCTTTTTTCAGTTGCTCCTCTGGGGTGGAATTGAAAAAGAAAACTGGTTTAGGACGCGTTCGGTATTTGACTCGGACTGATTTTTGCTTTTGCCTTTTGATTTGATGGATATGGCATTGGTCTTTGACACAAGGTATTTCTGGTTTTGACTCAGGATTGATTTTTGGTCTCGGTTTTTGATTCGTCGAATATTTGGCTCATGTTTTAAACAATTTTTCTCTGATACCTTCAGGTGATGGACATTTTGGCTAAAACGAAGACTACTCGCCTTGTTTCTCTTAAACCTCTCAGGTGGACTACTCTTTCTTGTTTGTGAGTTGGGGGCCCCGGGGAACATGCTCATCAAATGTATGTCCCTTTCACCACCTCTGATCTATATAATTAAAAAGAACAGAACCCCCCTTTCAGTGAAGACCCCCAAGGATTAATCACCCTCTTAGAATCTGTTTTTTATACCCACGCCTCCATGTGGTTTTTCTGGTTTTCTGAAGACCACAACCAAAGCAGTAGCAACTGCTGCGGTCCTGGTTCTGTTATACTGGTTTTAAACTGTGTAATCGCCGGCCGGCCAAGTGTGTCTCTGTGTGTTTCTGTCAGTCTGTTCATGTGGCCCTTTGTCTAGTGTCTGGGTCCTGGTTTCCTAATAGTTTTCTTTGTGATGTTTATTTGGCTGTGAAACTCGAAACAGTAGCCCCAGCAAAGTGGACTGTATTACAAAAAGAAGCCTAGGTTTGGTTTATATTTGTATCTGCCTGATTTTTCCCTTATTACAGTGTACTTAAAAGCCACATTGTCACTCACTGTTGGCGTCCCTGTTCCTGTAAAATGGGTCAAAAATCAAGACAAATTTGAGTTGACATAAGTCATCTCAACTCACAGTAATCCTGTTTTTCTTGGTGATTTTCAAGGTAAAATTAGTGTGTTCACAGTTTTATACTGCTCTGAAGTGTTTTTTTACTCTTTAAATGTTTAAATTTTTATGTCAATATCTTGTCATGTAATAAGAAAAAATGCCAAAATTATGCTAACTTGTATTGTGAAGAATCAAGAGCTGTTCATATCTGGAAGGAACAATTTTGAAAATTTATAAGCTGTCTTATTTTCAGTTAGGTTAAAAAGCTATTGGTCTAAGTAAATTCTCGACTTTTCGTTACTGTGTATTTCTCATCTATAAGCAGCCTATTGCAGGCTACGGCAAGGTTGTACTATCTTACAGTATGAAAAGCCTAAAGGGCAATACAGCTTAATCAAACCTGTAACTTTATTGGTAAAATTAGAGAAAGAATGTCTGTTTGGTAAGTTACTTCTACAATTAAATAAGTGGGCGAGACTTCCCATGGAAACTCTGGTTGGTATTTTCCCTTTAAGGCAAACTGTTACCCCTCCTGTCTCTTTAAAGTGCTAAGTCTAGAAGGTCAAAGTAAGTCGCAGAAGGTTAGAGTAAGGGCAGGGTAAAAATGTCTGGCTGTGCCAGAATGTGAAAGTAATCTGAAAGCTTAAGTTGTTTAAAGGAAAAAGTGAATGTGGTCATAGTATAGTGTAAGACGTGTGAGAGAAAGAAAAAGTGGTCAGTGTAATGTGTTAAATTATAATTCTGTAGTCTACGTAAAAATAAACAAACATCCCCCTTTGTGTTAGCATTGAGTATGTAATAGACAACTGGTAAAATCTTTCACTGTGTAAACTATACAATGTATAGTATTAAATGGGGTTTATCATAACCTTTTTGTTCTCTTTTTGACTAAAATGCAACTTAATGCAAATATTGTTTTATATAAATTTAAATATATTCTGTATGTGTGTATAGGTCTCAATATAACAACTGTTACTACCATAAAATTATAGATCTAGTATTAATGTCAAAAATCAGAAAACAGGGGCCTCACCCGGTACCGCCATACTTTGTGAAGGTAATTAGAGTTAGGCAGGGGTCTGACAGAGGCCCTGCAGCTTTTCTGGAAAGGCTACAAAGGCTTACAGGGTTTATACCCCCATAGACCCCAGTGCCCCTGTTAATCAGGCAGCCCTCGTCATGCAGTTTGTAGCAGTCAGCCCAGACATCAGAAAAAAAAAAGCTGCAGAAATTGAAGGGGTTTGAGGGCAAGTCTCTGTTTAAACTATTGGCTGTGGCCCAAAAGGTTTTTTTTGATAACCAAGAAGACCCAGCAGAGGCAACCATTTTTGATAAATGGTTTTCGTCAAACTCATAACCGAGTAACCCAGCTCCAGTATGTGAATGACATCCTATTGGTGGCCGGCACCCAGCCGGAATGTGCTGTTGCCACTGAAAAAATTGTTAAAAACCTTGGACCAGTTAAGTTATAAAGTCTCAGCTACAGAGGCCCAGTTGTGTAAAAAAGTTGTCACCTACCTGAGATACAAACTAAAAGGTGGTAACTGGACTCTATCCAAGCCATCCCCAAACCCACCATCAAATAAAAGCAATAAAATATTGCAGGCTATGGATCCTAGGGTTTGCAGAAATCGCGAAGCCTCTCTATGCGGCCACTGGAGGTACCAACAAAACCTGGTGTGGACTGAAGTGGAAGAGAAGGCCTTCCAAAAGCTAAAGACTGCACTGGCAAGTGCCCCTGCTCTGGCCCTCCCCAACCTTGAAAAGCCTTTTCACCTGTTTGTTGCAGAAACAAATGAAGCAGCAAGAGAAGTGTTGGTGCAAACTCTTGGCCCCTGAAAAGAACCTCTCGAAGAGTGGCATGCCTCTCGAAGAGGCTGGATCCCGTGGCCGCTGGGTGGCCCAATTGTCTCCGAGCCATAGCCGCCTCAGCTCTGCAGGTAAAAGAGGCCTCCAAGCTCACCTTTGGCCAAAATCTGACTGTCACAGCTCCACACACTGTGCAGGCGGCGGCGGCTGCGGCCGGAGCGCGGAAGCGCGGGCAGCCGGGGGAGCGGGGCCGCCGAACGTTGTGCTTCTGCGGCAGCATCCGCAGCGGACGCGAGGGCGGGGCGCCTCCTGCTCAAGGTCACCGACTGGCAGACCAAGCTGCCCGGAAAGCAGCTCGTGCTGCACCTCCGAAAACTGTCGCCTTGGCCAAATTGGAAGAAGCTGAGAAACAACCTCACTACTCCAGAAAGTGTGGCGGAAACCCAGTCATAAAGGATGGCAGAAGACTGCTTCCCCAAGCTGTGGGGATAAAGTTAATAAAACAGACACATGCCATGTTGCACCTCAGTGGTCCAAAAACTGGCAGAGCTCTTGCGCCAAGAATATGTAATCAAAGGACTGTGTCAACTGATGCCCGACGTGCGCTCAGGTAAACTCTAACCCCATTTCAGTCCAAAATCCAGGACAAAGGTTCCGTGGTAGTGCACCGGGAGAACACTGGAAAGTGAACTTCACTGAGCTCCCAAGAGCACCAGGAAACTACAGGCTCCTTCTTGTTTCTGTGGACACTTTTTCTGGATGGCCAGAAGCTTTTCCTAGTAAGGCACAAACTGCCCTCATAGTAGTAAAAATTAGTTTCTAAAATTATTCCTAAATTTGGCCTCCCCTTATGCATTGGCTCTGACAATAGCCCGGCTTTCACCGCCCAATTAACTAAATTAATAACTCGGACACTAAAAATCAATTGGAAATTGCATTGCAGATATAGACCTCAAAGTTCTGGACAGGTAGAAAGAATGAATAGACCTAAAGTTAAAAACCGGCGGTAATTGGGTTAGCCTCCTACCTTTTGCTTTACTCTGAGCGCGAAGTACACCCCAAAAACATGGGTTCACTCCTTTTTAAAATAATGTATGGTTTCCCTCCTCCAGTGGTACCAAAAAAAAAAAATTGTTAAGTACATAACCTGGTTAAGTCCTTACAGGCATTGCAGACGGCCCGCGAAGGTCACCGGGGAGCAACATTGGATTCGCCGCACTCAACTCAAGCAAGCTGCTGGAACCGAAAAAATGGCTAAAAACCCCCATGACCCGGACTGCTGTCGTTGGACTCTCACTCGGCCCGTGCGGAGGGGCTGGCTGCAGACCCCGGGGGAAGCTGGTGGGCTTGTGCGGATAGTGTCGCCCCTTGCGCGTTTGCTCTCTTGCTTTCCGCCCTATTAAGCGCAGTTGTTGGGCCTGTTATTTTACTCATTCTAGCTTTAACTGTAGGTCCGTGTGTGTTTAATGTTTTAGTAAAAATAATACATAATAGACTTAAAGATACAAATTTGTTTGTACTTAGATCTAATTATCAAGCTTTAGAAACTCAGGATGTGGAATCAATGATTTGATTCAGTCACTAGAACAGGAGGGGATGTTACAGACAAACTGAACCTAAGAAACTCCATTTTGAATCTCTCAGTCGTTCTGAAGAAGTGTCCTGCTGAGTCAAAGTGACTCTGCATGTTTTGGCCTAGAGCGAAAAACAAACCAGTACGTCTGGGTGGTAAAGATGACCAAGGAGTAGTAAAATTTAGTAGATACATCTGGAGCAGATAGCTGGTGTCTGGAAGGAACAGCCTTGCTCGTAAATTTTCCACTTTAAAAAAATGTTCCTATGTTTGCAAACTGTATAAAATCCCTGTACATTTTGCGTTCGGGGCTTCAGTTTTGATCCTGCGTGGTCATGCTGTAGCCCGGGTTCGAACTCGCCCCTTTTCCCGCCCCTTTTCCCTTTTTCCCTCTCAATAAACTTTGGGTTTTTTTTCTGCAGATTGTGGGTCAGTGGTCTTTGTTGGGTGCTCGCTCGGTAACAATTAGGGCCAGTCTTATTCAACAAGCTCATGGCATTTTTTAAACAACAGATTGATACCATTTTAGCAAGGCCCCTGCAAATTCATTATCATCACTTGGAGATGAACGATTTTGAACAGGGTGGCACACACGACTATGGTGTGATAAGACCCTCCGCCTCCGTGAGTTGAACTTGCAGCCAATGACGGGTAAGATCAGGAGCACTCTTTACCAACCTAAGACAGGCCATGGTGACATTAGAAGGCCATTGACCGATGCCGGGTAAGGACTGAGTGTGTGTCCTGACAACCTAAGGCAGGCGGAGTTCCCGGGAGGATATTCATCAGAAAAAATAAAAAAGGGGGACCTGTCCGGGCCCGATAGGCCGGGCCATAACCTTGCCTGCCTGGAGCCATTAAGGCCTGGCCATTGTCTCAATCTTTATTGCCTGAGCTCTGTAAATTTTCCCTCTGCCGCCACAGGCGCAATTTGTTCTAATTAGGTGGTGTTTGCATTCTGAACTGGCCGTAAATACCAAGGACTTTTAGGTTTATCTAAGACCCTGCAGAGGAGGCTGATACTGACCAGTCGGCAGTGGAAGATTAACAGATGTTTCTTTACCTGTGTAATCCTCCCCCCACTATTCCCTATGTAACTTGAGTCTTTTCTTTGAATAAACGAGACTTGATCAGAATCCTGTCTTGTCTCCATTTCTCGCGTCTCCTGTTTCCCAAATTCCCGCTCCTCCTTCCAGGACTTGTGAATTACGGACCCGCTGGTCGGGACACAGAGTGGCCATTGGGTCAGCAGCCGCCCACAGCATCGCCAGGCTCCTTAGAACGGAGGATCACGGAGGATCACGGAGGATCGCTCCTCCCGGGATGGGGGAGGCTGAGGAAGGACGGGGGAGCAGGAGGAGCCAGAGAGGCAGGACAGTAGAAGGGGAGGGAAATAAGAAAAGCTGGGGAGCCGCCAAGGCCCACGACTGGATCCGAGGTGTCTGAGGGATGCTTTTCAGAAGCACCCCTTTGCGGCTCCACGAGAAAGCCCCCATCCCGGCTTGACGTCCCCCTAGCCCGGAGAGCCCGGGCGTCGGGGCCCGCAGACTCACCACGAGCGGCGAACTCTCGGCGGTAGATCTCATAGACCCTGCTGTGCGCCTCTGCCAGGGCCCGCCACCGGTCCTGCGGGCCAGGTCCCGCCGCGGCCTCCGCCCCGTCGCTGAACGTGAACCACATGGGCACCAGGTCCCCGAAGGAGCGGAAGGCGACCGTGGCATAGTGGGCGAAGCGGTCGGCCCAGGCTCGGCTGCTCGGGGCGCTGCGGGCGGGCGGCGGCCCGCGGTGCAGGACCACCATGGGCTGGAGCCCGGCGGCCACCAGGGCCTGCAGCAGCGCCCGGTAGCAGCGCACGGCGTCCTCGGCGGGAGCCGGGGGCGCGCCGGCCGGGAGGAGCCGTGCCCAGGACAGGAAGACTTTGTAATGGGTGACCCCGCTGGCACGAAGGCTGTCGAAGTACGGGCCCAGGAAGGACGCAGGGAGCGGCTGCTGACACCCGTCCAGCTCCTGGTCCTCATCGCCCGCGGCCACGCGGGCGCCCGGGCTGCCCGGGGGCTCCTTCGGCTGGGGCGGCAGCCAGCGGTGGGTTAGAGGGCCGGCCGCTGAGATGACCTCGCGGCCCGGCGCCCAGGCCCAGGCCCAGCAGCAGCAGCTGAAGGACACCAGGCAGACGAGGCTCCAGGGCAGCTGCATTGTCAGGTGTCCGGAGAGCTGTGCGGATTCTGACTTGCTCTCTGCGGCTGAGGCTATAAAACACTGACTGGTGATGAGCGTGTAATCAATCATTAACTGATTTAGCTAGGATCAGGAAACGGTGACGACCACACGAGGAACCTGGAGAAAGAAGATAGCATTCTTTATCTTTTGTGTCACCTACAAAATCATGTTTTTAATTGCTTGCAAAACAGAACAAAATTCAGTGCCTCGCTAAGCTTTGGGCCCTTTGAAAGTATGTAAGTAATCTTGGACATTTTGTGCACGATGAAAGCGGGACAGACACGCCGGGAGCCGGGCAGCACGCGGCAGAGACCAGGATGGGGTCACTTGCATGTGTTCATCCTGAGTCCAGGAAGCTCCCTTGGTGGATGGAGGCTGACTGTATCCAGATGGGGTGTCCCAGAGGAGCTGGATTCAAAATGGTTTAGGGAACCACCGCCCTGGCTGTCAAGAGCCCGCACCATGCCCACAGTGCCTCCCGAAGTCGATTAACGTCAAGCCTGGTGTGGGTGCAGCAGATGGCAGCTTTGGGGGGAGACTGGTGACTCAGCGAAGCCTAATCTCTGAGAAGCAAAACAAGGAACGCCTCTTGGTAGCTACTGCCCCTAAGCTGCTGGCCCACCTGGTGTTCCAGGAAGGAGGCCCGGCTGTCCGTGAGCCCCCTGGTCTGCGCTGCGGTAACAGAAGCTCCGGCCTCCACGGCGTGGAGTGGAAGGGAACCGCATCTCAGGGCCCGCCTTCTCATTCCGTTCTGGCTCTTTGTATGCCTATGGGTCATGGATAGGGGCACTCGGATGACCTGGAGGGGTTACTGATTGCATCGATCTCCCCACCCCCACCCTTTTCAGTTGATGAACATTGGCCTCTGCATGTCTCTAGTTGTTCATGAGCTGCTGCAGACATTGTTCATTGTCCCTTCTTTGCTGTTTTAGTATGTGTGCTGCCGAAGCCAGCACAACCTTTCTTTGCTGTTAACATGACAAGCTTCAACTAAAAAAAAAATAAAGTTGCAAATGTCCTTTCTGCCACCCACCTCCCTTTCTTTGATGAACCACTTTGCACTGTAAGTTTTCTTCAATCCACCCCTCTTCCTGCTTCCAGGAACCAGAATCTCATCTGGATAATCACTGAGCCTGGGAGCCCTGATGGCCTAGAGCAGGGGTCCTCAAACTATGGCCCATAGGCCACGTGTGGCCCGCCAGGGACATTTATCCAGGCTTGTTCTGCTTAGCAGCCCACTAGACCTGGGCCCGCAATGCGCATGTGTGGGATGTGCACCCACACTCTCCCAGTCCCCTCCTTCTCTCTGTCTCTCAATTCCTCCTCTCAGTCTCTGGTGTGATCAGATGAGTCATGCACGACCTTGCCTATGTAGAACCTGCTGCACCCTGCAGACCAAGGTAAGAACAAGTTAGGATTTTTTTTTTTTTGAAGTTAGGAGGCTTTTGTTAATTTTTTTTTTTTCCAGTTAGCAGGGCCTTCTTTTTTTGCAGTTAAGGGGGGCCTTTTTCTGAAGTTATGAGGTCTTTATTGTTGCAAATAGGGGGTGTCTTTTTTTGAAGTTAGGAGAATCTTGTTTATTTAATTGGTTAGTTGTTTGGGGTGGTCTCTGGGGGCTTGCATCACAGTGATAACGCAAATAGTCAGCGCTCAGAGGTAATGATAATTATAAGTGCTCAGTGTTATCATAATCTGCCTAGGGGCCCCATGGGAACTTAATCCAGCTCTGCAGACAGCCAAGGAGTAGGAAACCCACTTTAATTGACAATAAGTGCATTTATACTCTAATTGCTATTCAACTGTGTATGATGTTGTATGTTGTGTGCTGTATTAGCTCTGGTTCACGCTGCTGCCATCCCTGTGCAATGTGAGTTCAGCCAGACAAGCATTAGATTCAGAAGAAAAAAGGCATATATGCCTTTTTTTTTTTTTTTCCTGTAGTGGAATCTGATTGCATGGGTCGTCTCACCCATGTAATCAGATTCCTGTGTGAGTTCACAGATTACAGTGCGGTTTGCACAAGGTAGTGTGAACTGGAAAAGGTGGTGGAGGAACCGGCTCTGTAATCGTGTCGGTTTCTGCACCGCACCAATGTAAGCCTGAGGTAAAAGCGGAGTTCCATCAATATGGGCACCGGTGAGGCTGAAATGAGGTGGACTGGCAAGACTGCACTGATGGACACTGATCAGACTGCATTGACATAGAGTGCAGTCTATCTGTCTCTGTGTGGGCAAAGCTATTGCTGGCATGTTGCTTTTGTAGTGTTGTGTATGTATGTGTGTGATATATATGTATATATATATAACCAATAATAATTTGGAATCTCTAGGAAACAATGATATCAAGAAAGAGAAAAATTGATTCGGAGTGTAGGCTATTCAAAGAACAGTGGACTTATGATTACTTTTTCATGTGGTACAAGAAAAAAAGCTGTGTACTTGATATGCCAGAATATAGTGTCTGTGTTCAAAGAACACAATTTGCTTCGACACTATCAAACATAACATAAAGATAAATATGATTGTTTGGTTGCAAAAGTGAGAAAAGATAAAATATTAAAACTGAAAAATACAGGCTGAGCCCCAGTGGCGTAGTGGTTGTGCGCGGGACTGCACTGGGATGGAGGTTAGATTCCAGCTCCCCCGAGCAAAGGCTGGGCCTCCTACTCCCACCACCTGAGGACAGTGATGCCCAAAAAAACAACAACAACAAAAAAAAAACTGAGAAATACACTGACAACTCAGTAAAATACTTTTGTGAAGCAGAAGCAGCTAAATATTTCATCACTGAGAGCACGTTTTCAAGTTGTCAAGCTAATAGCATGCTGGCAGACCATTTGTGGAAGGAGATTTTGTTAATGAATGCCTTCTTTCTGTTACCAAAGAGATGTGTTCAGAGAAGGCCAATTTATTTAGGGCAGTGAGTGCTTCAAGGCCTACAATTACATGAACAATTGAAGAAATAAGAGACAATTTGCATCAGCATTTGCAAAACTCTGCAAACAAACTTTCCTATTATTCCTTGGCACTCAAAGAGATGTGTTCAGAGAAGGCCAATTTATTTAGGGCAGTGAGTGCTTCAAGGCCTACAATTACATGAACAATTGAAGAAATAAGAGACAATTTGCATCAGCATTTGCAAAACTCTGCAAACAAACTTTCCTATTATTCCTTGGCACTCGACGAAAGTAATGATATTCATGATTCTGCACAACTTCTAATTTTTATTTGTGGGACAAATGACTATTTCAAACTCACAAAAGAACTTGCTACACTGCAAAGCATCAAAGGAACAAGTACAAGAGAGGATATCTCTGAAAAGATTTGCCAAACTGTGAATGGTTTGGAGCTGGACTGGGCTAAACTAGCCAGTGTGACAACTGATGGTGCTCCTAGCATGGTGGGGTTTAAGGAGGGAGTAATTGCTCACATTACCAAGAGATGGACAAACGTGACCATTCTCATCCAATAGCCATACACTGCCTCATCCACCAACAAGCACTGTGTAGTAAATCAGTGAAGTGGGACTTTGTTATGAAAATTGTGGTATATTGTGTTAACTTCATTAGAGCAAATGCACTAAACCACAATTTCAGGAATTTCTTTCTGAGCTAGATGTTGCCTATGAAGGTGTTCTGTACCACACAGAAGTCTGCTGACTGAGTCGAGGGAGAGTTTTGAAACATTTCTATGACTTACTTCACAGGTTACAGCTTTTCTGCTTTCAGAAAACAAAGAAGTACCAGAGATCACTGATGCAGGATGGAAATGGCACCTAGCCTTTCTGACAGATGTCACAGAGCTACTCAACAGTTTCAATGTGCAACTTCAAGGGAAGGGGTAGCTCATCTGTGATATGCAATCACATGTGAAAGCATTTGAAGTGAGATTAAGCCTCTTCATCAAACAAGTGAAGGAGGAAATTTTCTGCCATCTCCCCACAACTCAAAATCTGTTAGCAGAAAAACCATTATTGGTTGCATTCCCAAACAAAACATATGTGAATTCAATGGAAACTTGCAAAAGGAGTTCCAATTTAAATTTGAGAGCTTCATCTCCACGAACAGGACATACATCTTTTCTGTAACCCATTTTCTGTTGACATTGAAATTGAGGATCCAATATACCAAATGGAACTGGCAGAACTGCAGGATTGTGACTCTCTGAAAGATGCATTCAAGTCAAGCAGCCTTCCTAATTTCTATGCATCTCTCTCCTCTGAGACATATCCTAATCTCAGGAACCATGCACTCAAAAAGACAACTATCTTTGGCAGCTCTTGTGTCTGGGAACAGGTTTTTTCCAGAATGAAACATCTGAAATCTCTGACCAGATCTAAACTGATGCACACTTGCATCACTTGTTACAAATATGGAACTAGACATTGACCATCTCATTAGCCAACAGCAGGCCTATAGTCTCCATTGAAATATTGGTAAGTTGATTTAACTTAACTTGTTCTTCATTTTAAATATTGTATTTACTCCCTTTTTGTTTTTGTTTTTTAACTTCAAAGTAAGATATGTTCAGTGGCATAGGCATTTGTTTAGTTTTTTTTTTTTAAGATCCAAGTTCTTTTTTTTAGCAGGGGGGATATCGCTGCCCTCTGGTGGAAGTAGGAGACCCAGACTTGCTCCTGGAGAGCTGCAGCTGGATTTGAACCGCCAACCCAGTGAGCCGCAGTCCCACACACAACCACTCCGCCACCAGGGCTCGGCCCCTGTTCAGTTTTTAAAAAAACAAACAAACTGTAGACCGGCCCTCCAACAATCTGAGGGACAGTGAACTGGCCCCCCTTAAAAAGTTTGACGACCCCTGGCATAGAGGATTACACATCAGCCAGCCTAGCAACAAGATCAGGCTTTCTACTCCCGGAACCTTGGAAACCCCCAGGGGCAGTTGGACCCCATCCCATGGTGGCCATCCTACTTGGCGGCAGTGAGTTTCTTGTAACTCACTAAACTTCAGCCTGGGCTAATTCACTCATAGAAAGGGGCAAGTGCCTGGCAGGTTTTGAAAGCTAAAGGTGTCTGTAGAACAATGCTAGTTGGCGAGAGCTATTACACCCATAAAAGTACAACTATGGGGCTGAGCCCCGGTGGCGTAGTGGTTGTGCGCGGGACTGCGGCCCACTGGGATGGAGGTTCAATTCCAGCAGTGGGGGCTGGGCCTCCTACACCCACCACCGGAGAGCAGTGATGGCCCCCCCCCCAAAAAAAAAAAAAGTACAACTATGGGGGCTGAGCCCTGGTGGCGTAGCGGTTGAGTGCAGGACTGCGGCCCACTGGCTTGGCAGTTCAAATCCAGCAGCAGCAAGGCTGGGTAGCTCCCACGGCCACCAGAGGGCAGTGATGCCCCCTCACCCTCACCAAAAAAGTACAGCTATGTGTTTGTGTGTACACATCCCAATGAACGCATGTCAGATCACACCTTCTGTATAATGCTGTACCTGCATGGTGGCAGCAGAGCAGAACCAAGCTGAGAACTCCGTGCTGAAGAACTGAGCTGGGCAAGAGCCATGGACATGGGGGTTTGGAGGGGCGAGGGCAGCAGCGCTGTCACAGGCTGCTAATAGAAAGCTGGGCTCCAGTAGTGGCGGGGCCAGCAATGGGTTTGTCTCAAGACTGTCTGGTGACAGCCAGAACAGCTAGGTGACAGCCAGCAAAGAGAACAGAACAGCCAAGGGCCAGAGAGAGCTTGCATGTGCAATGGCTGCCACCACGACACTTACCAATCACTGAAGCAGCAGCACAGTTCAGGGGCTGGGTCCACTGTGCACTTGCCAACTACCCAAGTTGGTCAGCGGTCAGCCTTGTGACGGCGCTGTAGGGGAAGTGGCCAGAAATGTAAGTGATCACCTGTTCTCAAGAGGGGGAGTGGCCAGAAATGTAAGTGATCACCTGTTCTCAAGAGGGGGACCTGGTTGAAGGAAAACAAGGCCTCCCCGAGAATCCTTTACCCTGCAAAGCTATCTATTAAGATAGATGGGGAAATAAGGGTCTTTCAAGATAAGGAAA
>PVJH01032765.1:0-22311 GCA_004026705.1 Nesogale talazaci | reverse complement strand
GTTTGAATCCCAAGAGTGATTCAAATCTAAGTTAACACTCAGATAAAAAATTTTTAAAAAATCAAAAAGCCCTCCATCCACAAAGTTCTTCATCAGGATTGATGTGTGTGAAAAGAAAACACATTCAACTACATGAAAACTAAGTTGGGAGACCAGTGTCATCCACACTCTCTCACATTAGCAACTCAGAGCCTCAAAGGAAAGACACCTCTACCAGCCCAGTCCTCCCACAGGCAACACACATGGCACTAGGGTCTAAAATAAACCACTTCCACAGCAGACTTGGACTATGCCAGCTTGTGGACTGTTTTTGCTCTGTATTGTTAATTCTAAAATGACTCTCTCCCGCACTATCCTTTTTCCGTACATTCACCAGCCTAATTTCTCTTTCCTCTGGGTCCACGACACTGTTGCCAGAATACATCTTCTAAAACACAAATCTCATCTTGTCATGCTCCTACTTAACACAGTATCAGCATGGCTGCTCAGTAGCAAGGATGGCAAGGTGTTTGGTAATTCATTTATGTGTTTCCTGATCACCCACTCTATCCCCTCCCCTGACTCGGAACTATACAGTTCTTCCAATATCAGGATCCTCTTGGATCTTCACTTGGTTTTCTCTCATGTGATTTCACCTGCTCGGGGAAGGCTTCTCTAGGAACATCCAGTCAATGATGTCAATTGTGCTTCTCTTTTTAATGTTTTTGTTGCATTGCTATTTCACAAAATTCTATCATGCATGTATTAATTTATTTCCTCATCAAATAGATCTTGTCTGTGAAAAATTTTTCTTTGTATTGATAGAATCAGTGACTTTAAGAACCAGCAATAAATATATTAGTTGAATGAATAAATGAATGCTGATAAATTATTTGTTGTTTCTTATCGTAACGTGATAGGCAATATGCTGTGTGGACTTACCTGCATCAGGATTCTAAGTGATATGGAAATCTCTCTCTCTCTCAAGAAGAGATATAGCACAACATAATCATCTCCCTTGTGAGATCTGCCAATCAGTTGAAAGGCTGTTCTTTTGGGGGTATAACTTGCTTCCAGTGTATGTGTATGCTATGGGGAAACTTGTTTGTTTTTTGCTGAGTCTGAAGTTTCCTTCAGCCTCATCCTCTAATCTCTGGGTCTCTAGACTTGAGTTCGCAACCTGTCATGTTGACTGGTGATCCTCGGAGTCAAAAGCAGCCTTTAGGCTTACTTGCCACCTTTGGAGTCATTGGTATCAGCAGTCAGAAGAAGGGGCTTCTCAGCCTTTGAAGTTACTCAAGTCAAGAGAAAACCCCCAGCTTGATATCTGACCTATGGACTTAGAACTTGTCTGCCTTTACCAGGCATGAAGCAGCAGTACAGTGTCTGAAGAGAGAAATGGGCAGACCAGGGCTGGAGCTTTTGAAAACAAAACAGTAGAGCATCATTAGAAAGTAGAGTCAACTCTACTCATTCCTGTGTGCTAGAGATACACCAGCTATTGTAAGACTCATTTTGCACCAACAAATTTGGCAATACTTTGAAGTTTCCAAGGCTGACTAGGTTGGAATTCTCTTCCCTTTTTTTCATTTTCTTTGTGTGTGTGTGTGTGTGTGTGTCATTTCCTCTTGTTTTGGTTTTTCACTCTATCCTGCAGTCTTTTTTGTTTGTTTTGATCATTGTGTGTGTGTTTTAGCTTGGTATTTTCTTATTTTTTACTGCTAAAATTTGTCTGTTTTTAAAAATTCTTCCTGTCTTGCTCCACTTGACAGGCACGACTGTCTGCATACAACCTAACCATCCTGTCACTTCCACCAGCTGTGTCTAGTGGAGAAAAACCACCAACTGCAGTGCCAGTACCACCATGTCAACAAATAATTAAAATTTAACAGTACCACAATGTCTCAGAAACCATAAGACAATTACAATTTATATGAAGAAGCAAGAACAAATGGCAAAAAACAGTGCTATATAAGATATGGAGACAAAAGACCAAGGTGAGGAAGATAAGACATTGGGACTACGAGAAAAGGAGTTTAGAAGTGTAATTCTTATTTTTATTCAATAAATGGAAAAAATCAAGATAGCTACAGAAAAAAAGAAAAAGCAATATGATAAAACAATAAGATACAAAAGCACCAAGCATAAAGGAAAAAATTAAATATAGTAAAGAGATTCTGGAAGCACTCATTAGTCTATGCCAGGAAATTTGAAAGGCTAACGGACTAGAAGAAACCCATATTTGTACACATTCCAAGTAAAGGTGACTCAGCATAATGCTCAAATTATAGAACAATATCATTGATACCACATGCCAATAAAATTTTGCTGAAGATCATTCAACAGCTGTTGCAATGGTACATTTGCAAGGATCTGCCAGTGATTCAGGGCAGATTCAAATTAGGAAAGCAAGCAATATCACTGCTTACATCAAATGGATTTGCGGTGAAAGCAGAAGATACTAGAAACCTGTTCACTTGTATATTATTGAATATGCCAAGGCGTTCAACTCTGGGAATCATTTTAAAAACTGTAGATGGCTTTGAGATGAATGGAAATTTCAGAGCACTTCATTGAGCTCATGGATCAAGAGGTGGTTGTGAAAAGAGAACAAGGAAATCCAGCATAGTATAAATAAGGAAATTGTATATCAGGGTTGTATCCTCTCTTATTCACTCTGTATGCTGAGCAAGTTGCAAGAGAAGCAGAGTTATATGAAGAAGAATGTTGCATCAGGATTGGAAGAATACTTGTTAACAACCTGATACATGCCGATTATTCAACCTTGCTTGTTGAAAGTGAGGAAGACTTGAAGTTTTTACTTACTGATGAACTCAAAGATTTCAGCAGTTAGTATGGATTACAACCAAAGGTAAAGAAAACCAAAATTCTCACAATCAGACCAAATGATAACATGATAAATAGGGAAAAGATTAAATTTTCAAATATTTTATCTCACTTGGATCCATAATCAATACTCATGGAAACAGCACTCAAGAGAGGAAATGATGAACTGCATTTGTTTTGAAGAGCCTGGGTGTCATTCTGAGGACTGAGGTTTGCTTGATCCAAGCAATGGTATATGCCTTTACTTCATTTGCTTGTGAGAATTGAGCATTGAATAAGGAACACTAGAGAAGAAATGTAGCATTTATATTATGCTGCTGCCCCATATATTAAAAGACCATGACTGTTAAAAGACAGATCTGTCTTGGAAAAAGTATAGTTAGAATGCTTCTTGGAAGCAAGAATGGCAAGACTTCAAGTCATACTTTGAGCATGTTATCTGGAGAGACCCATCCCTGGAAAAGAACATTATGTTTGAGAGAGACAGGCAGAGAAAAAAAGGGGGTTCCTCCAAGAAATGCAATGACAAAGTGACTACAACCATAAGCTCAAAGTGACAATTGTTGTTGTTGCTATTGTTGTTATAATAATATCAGAAGGGTTCTTATATATAAGAACTGACCCAATGGCACCAAAGAACAACATAAATAAGCATGCCACACACTAAAACTTTGTCTTTTAAATAACACCCTGTTTTAAAAGGAGCCAGGCTCTCAGGAGAAGTAGTTAACTCTGAGCGAGACAGGGAAAACATAAAATAGTCCTGGAATAACAAAGCATTTTATTTATAGACTATACAATGTCTTAAGACTTCCACTGTTTCCAACCTTATTCTATCCTGTTTTTATTGTGTTCTTATTAATATCCCTAGTTTGCCATCATATTTAGGGTCAATCAGCCTGGCTAAATTACAGCCTTTGGGGGTGATTGCCTAGTAGTAGGAGGAACCTGAAAGGGCTATGGATCATTGGTAGCTTCCAATTTAAGGGCACAATTGCTGTGTCTTCTAGTAAATAAAGAACCCCAAATAAAGACAAGAAGAACAAATGTTGCTAGAAGTTCATTAAATGTAATAATGAAAAGGGCATACTCCTTTATTTGCTGATTTCCAGATAGTTTTATTTAGGTCCCACAAATTAGTAGCAGGAAAACAAACAATATGCTGATTTTGATTTATAACATATGCTGTAATCTATAGGATTGGCACACCGATTTTTCAAGGTATTGGCTACAGTAAAGAATCAGCATCTTAAACAGTTCATTCTTCTGTTTAACAGAGTAGCTTTGAGTGGATGTTGGAGTACTGTTCTGTGTTTTTCATAAATTTCATTCCAATTCTCTTTATTTTCCTATGCTGTGCCTTCTCTAGTCTAAGCATAAGACTGTATAGCACATTGATATGTCATATTTGGTGCTGGCAGGCATGGGATTGGTGGGAAAAGCAAATGGAAAACTATATCAAGCTGATGAGCTGAGTGTTCCTATTATTTCCATTTTACAGATGAGAAAATTGAGACTTTAAGATTAAGCAACTTCCCAGAGGTTATAGTTAGTTGCAGAGCCAGGATTTGCACCCACTATCTGGCACCAAGAGGGAGCCCTGGTGCCTCGTGATTTCTGGGTTGGGTTGCTAGGCACAAGGAGAAAGGGAATTCTTGCTACTAGTAAAGGGTTACCATTGCAGAAACCCACAGAGAAAGGTCTACCCGCCCAATAGGGTCACTATGAGTCACAAATGATTCCATGGCAGTGAGTTTGGTTCGGTTTATCTGCCTTTGGGGAATGATCTTAACCACTTGGCCACTCTTTGAAGTGTTAGCTGACTCAACCAAAAGACGGACAGGGGTCTAGTTTGTCCTGGTGCTCTGTAGTTTTTGCCTGATTGGAGCATGCTAGAAAGAGAACACTCACCACATATAATCCTAGGAGAGAAAGAGCAATCATCCTTTACATAATCATTGAAAGTACTCAACATATCATATATAACTTAGATGATATATGAAACCTCATAGGTTGTTTTAACTTTTTTCTTTTTTCCCCGCACTCCCCAAAAACCTCATAGATTTTTAAGTAGCATGTATTTAGTGCATATAGTTTCACCAAACAGAAGTAAATTGAAATCACTGCCACGCTCACATGTAAAGACTATTCAGTTACTCCCCCAAAATCTTTTTAAAAAATACTAAAGTAAGCCTATTGCCATTGAGTCAATTCCGTCTTCCGGCAAACATGTGTTACAAAATAGAACAGTCCCAGGGGGGGTTTCTTCCTGGTAATATTTAAGAAACGAGATTCTTAAGAAATGAGATTCTTAAGAAATATTTAAGAAATAAGAAGGCTTGCTGAGTCTTCTTTTCACGATGCTGATGGGTAAGTTTGACTGTCAACTATCTCCAAAACAAAATATATATCCATTAAGTAGGCTACCTTCATGAACGAACTCATACCTTATTGTTAAACTCAGCCTTAGTGTTAAAGTTGCATCCTCATCCCAGCGTGCAACCAGACTGAATTTTAAACATGTTCCATCCTTCCTGTCTCTGGACATGTACATAAACTGTACCCTCTGCCAAACGGTTCTTCTGGTTTGCCCTGTCCTCCTGGTTTCTGCAGCCCCACAAGGCTAGTTAACTTCTCCTAGCTTTATCCTAGCACTAGAGAAGGAACATATGCTATCATTGCACTTTCCACACACTGCAATGCAATCTTCTTGGTGACTGTCTTAGTCTAGTCTCTGAAAAGATTCCTTTGTCTGTGTATTATTAACACCCACCATTCTGCATTTAATAGACCAGGCTTGCAATAAAGGCTTGCTGAGTGAAGCAATTAATTAATTAATCCTAGGAGCTGCTGTTTGCCAAATTACTTAAATACAATTGCATCACTTTTCCATTGGTCTTTCCACTTATGACACATATAATTCCAGGCACTGAAAGGGCATGTGAAAATTTTAAATCCAAATCACTGGTACATATAGATAATGTAGATCTAGAATGAGACCAATTGTGGTAGCAAATGTCCACATCAAAAATTAAACAGTAACTGCAAAATAATATGAACAGCTGCAAAAATATGTGTGGAAGAAGTTTGGAGGAAAGGTGTGAAATGAGGCTTGATTGCTGCAACCTCATCCTATTCATGCCAGCCCCATGAATCTGAGGGTTCATGAATTTTATTTGATGGCAACTTGCAAAAAGAAGGAATAGCCTCCATATATTTAAACCTGTGATGTATAACAATACATAAATTATAGACAGACTTGTTGTATTTCATTTCAACTACCATTTTCTTAGAGAAGAAATCATGTGTAATTGAAGGTTTACTATGTGCCAGGGCCTATGCCAGGTAGTAAATAAATTATTGAGATTAAGCTTTCTGGTAATATTGCTAATTGGGTGCTGTGGCAGACTTGTCCCTTTAGAGCCCTCATGTTGGAGAGCTCCATCATCTGCCCAATTTGCAAAAGGCAACAATTACATGAGATGTTATCCCAGCTAGGGTGGAGTGGAAGGACAGTTGTGAAGAGGGAAGAAGAAATGATACACTATATGGTTCTATACCATTGAAGTGTTTTCCTAAGTGGACAATACCACCCCCCAAAGGGTGCTGGAATGATCAGGGGGAGGGGGCTGCAAAAGGAGATGTCTTCACTTTATCCTGGATTAAAGGCTATAGTACAAAGATCTTTCATTGTCAGGGGATTCGGATTAATGTTTTCTGGGGAGAAAAAAGTGGTATGCTAAGTAGATCAGGAAGTATGTGCTATGAAAAAAAAAACAGAAGAAGAAGAATGGGCCTATAAGGATAAATGGAAAGGGTTCCATTCTCTGGCTTGAAGTGGTACCAATAAGGAAACGGTCTTCAAGAAGGCACAAAGACAGGCATGAGCAAGGGGTGAGGCTGCTTACAGACACCAAGGGAAACACAAAGGAGGAGGAGACAGAAGGGTGCAGAGTTGGGTCTCTGTTTCAGATCATGGCTCAAAGCAAGGCCCAGCAGGTATCCCGATGAAAGAGTGGGAGAAAAAGGTTTCCTTCCAGTTGCAGTATTGAAGTGTTCTCTGAACAAAGTACTGAATGATGCAAGAAACATCAACCTAAGATGGAAGGAGAACTGTATTCAAAAAATTAGTCTTACATTAAGCTATTTTAAGGGGTGACATACAATTAGGAATGATAGTATTATAAGGAGAAATAGAAGCTGCTTGGAAATCTGTGAAAAAGAAGAAAACCCTCCAACAGTTGGATTGGCACAGTGAGTTAGAGAGATGGAAACAACAACCTCAGAATTGTGTAGACATAGATGGGGGACATTTCGAGAACTACCAACTCACAAGTTGATATCTTTGTTATAAAAGCTTTGTGTGATTTTATAGCATTTTTAAATTCTTCCCCATATATACTAGTATATAATCTTAAAGTTGTGTCTGGGGCCACATAGTAAGTACTACATAAAAATTAGTTATTGTTTTTAAGTGGTCTCTCTGTTACTCGTCATATATCCCCACTGTTTATTCTTATTGCATCCACTGTAAAGGACATGCTCGTGGACCAAAAGGCTTTCTATGAACTGTCCCTTGCTCCACCAGCATCCTTTTCTCCTCTCCTTTGGCTCATTCTCCAGCCACACTGGCCCTCTTGCTCTCGCTGATGCCAAACTCCTCAGATCCATGTAAGTGCTTTTCAGTGGAAACCTGGTGGCATCGTAACTGGAGCGTGGGGTGACTAGCTGGAAGGTCACTGGTTTGAATCCATCAGTCACTCCATGAGACAAAGAGGTGGCAGTCTGTGTCCATGAAGATTTACATCTTGGGAACACTGTGAATTCGTGTTCTCTATCCTTGGGGCACTGTGAGTTGAAATGAACTCACAGCAACAAGACTTTAGGTGGGTTCCCTTCATCTGGAATGCTGTCTCATGAACTTCCATATGAATGAAAAAATCTGTCTCGGGGAATCACAGGCAGAATTCTCCTTAGAAGAGAGGATGGGGAGACTTCGTGCCACATATGTTAGACATGTTATCAGTAGAAACCAGACTTTGGACAAGAATATCCTCCCTGGGAAAACAGAGCCCTCGCTAACAAAAAGAAGGCCCTTACTAACATTCACACGTTGTAGATATTTCACACTTTCTCACTTGTATTGTTTCAAAGTTTCTGACAGATGCCAACCTCAAGGATTTAGGAAAGAGAAAATAGGAATTTTAAAAATTTCCCAAGTAGTATCTATACTTGTGTATTAGCTGAGTTTTCCAGCACATTTTTATGCAGGTTTTGTGGCAAAATTAGCTGCCTCTTCTGATATTTGGCTTGGCTTATACGTGAGTATACATGGTAGTATGTCCTTTTCTTCACACTTCATGTGTATGCTTTTAAATACAAATGAAAGACAATAATATGTCCAACAGTTAATGTGCTTGGCTGCTGCCACTAATCCAATGGTTGGAGGCTCCAGTCTCTCCAAAGACACCTCAGAAGAGAGTTGAGGTGATGTCTGTCTGCAAGCCCTACCCTGTGGAGCAAACCTCTACTGGGAGACATATGGGGATATGGAGAAGAGGAAGAACAAGAAATTCAGCGATTTTCCAGAACAAGGCGAAACCAAATGCTTTAGAGGTTTTCTGTTTAAAAAACTTTTTAATAATAAAAGCATTTCAAAGAATAAGTATGCACAGGCTAAGCCCTGGTGGCCTAGTGGTTGTGTACAGAATTGCAGCTCACAGGGCTGATGGTTCAAATCCAGCAGCAGCTCTCTGGGAGCAAGGCTGGGCTTCCTACTTCCACCAGGGCAGTGATGCCACACATACAAAAAAAGAATAAATACACACAAAGAAAACCTGGTTGCCATCCAACAGCAATAGTGGGTCACAACCAGGGGAAGAAGCTGCAGCCTGAGTCTTCCCATGACAAAGTGATCTCGTGACTGCTCCCCTCATAGCTTCAAGTGCCTGTTACCACACACCAAAGTCTGAGAGAGGGTCCTGAGGAAGGGTTTCTGCCCAGCACTACCCTCCTGCAGGGTTGGGGTCTGGATGTTGACAGAAAAGCCCTTCATGCCTATAAGCAACCTCCTCTGGGGGTGGGGGCAGTCACAGAGAACTCTTGAAACCCCTATTGTCAGAAGGACTGGGCTGTGGGCTAATTGGGACAGAAGAGGTCAGGGAGAGGGGAACATGAGGCAGACTGGACAGCCACTCATAAGCTGTGGCTTAAGGCTGGCCATGTGAGGGGTTCTACTGGGGAGCAGGTGCCTTAGTGTCATCTCTTACTCTCAAACCTCTGGGCCTCTGGCTTCCCCCTGCCCAGTGGAATGTCTCCACCCCACTCACTCAGTTTGCCCAATTAGCCTTCATCCCTTCCTTCCCTAGAAGCTCCTTCTAGGATGGCCAGGGCTCTGTTACTCCCTGCTGTGTCTGAATCACCAGAGCTACTTCTGTAAATCACAGGTACTTAATAAATATTTCTAGAACTGATCAAAAAAAGTAAAAAGTGGGTCAAATCACCAACCTTTCAACTAGCAGCAGAGTGTTTAACCTCAGTACCAACATAGGTATTATTATGAACAAGCAAATTATAGCAAGATTATATGTTTCAATGACATGAAAAATTACTTCTACCTCCTATAGACATTTAATAAACACACACAAAAATGCAAAAAGTAAAGAACAATAAAAAGACAGTGACAAGCCAAGTCCACCTCTTAATCATAGTTTCCAAGTGAGTAAATAGTTATGAAAACAGGCTGTCCCATCTTAAACCACGGACTATCTTGTGGGTTTGAAGGGACAACGTTTTTGGTCCGCACTTAAATATAATCACTGTGCCACCAGGACTTCCCCCAAAAAAAGACATACAGGGAGTAACTAATGATTTTAGAATTAGAAAATTCTATTTGACGTCTGGTAAGTTTTAAATATTAAATGTGTGTGATACCATAGAATATTTATGTTCCAATTTTAAATGATTAGTATTTATTTGGGTTTTAGGTATTAAATGCCAACTAATAATTATAGTTGAAAGTCAAAAGGATGCATACAAAAGGTTTGTTTATTTCACGACACTTAGTCAATCTGGTTGCTTCATATGTAATCTAAAGAACTCAACTCTTATGAAGAATAACTAGACAATTTTTTGGGAGAAAGACCCATTAACAACTGGCAAGCTACACAGAACCCTGCGTCACCTATAGGAGTCCTGTTGGTACAGTTGGTTAGGGTTAGGACTACCAGCAGCAAGGTCAGCAGTGTGAATCCACCATCTTCTCCATGGGAGAAAGATGAAGCTTTCTACTCCTGCAAAGAGGTATACTCTCAGAAAACCACGGAGGCAGTTCTCCTCTGTCCGATAGGGTCACTATGAGGAGAAATCAACATGATGGCAGTGAGAAGAAACCTTGCTTGCTGAAAGCAAAGAGGACTTAAAGGACTTACTGATGAAACCTTCTGTATGACTGTACCTCAACAAAAGGAAAGCAACAATCCTGAGGTCAACATGCAACATCATGCTAATTAGAAGAAAAGACATAAGATGCCGGCAGTGTCATTTTACTTGGACCTACACTCAATGTTCATGGATGCAGCAGTCAAGAAATCAGGACATAGTGCACTGGACAAAGTTGCTGCAAAAGACCGCCTTGAAGAGTTAGGAAGCCAAGAAATCCCTCTGCAGACTAAGTGAGGTGCATCGGACCCAAGCCACGGGGCGTTCCATCACCTCATATGCATACGAGAGCTGGACACTGAACAAGGAGATTGAAAAAGAATGGATGTTTTTGTGTTGTGGTGTTGATAGAGAATGGCCTGCCAGAATGAAAAGATATCTGTCTGGAAAGAAGCACAGTCCTAAATGACCTAAATGCCCCTCAATGAAAACATGAGTAAACTGTGCTACAGACACATAACGGACTCCTAAGCAAGGTAAGAGAGCAACAAGGAATCCATCGGACACTTCTTTTTCACATAGATGAAGTTGTAGGACATTTCTGAGTGAAGTCCAATCATAAAAAGACAAATATTGTATGAGGCCAGTTGTAAAACTTCCGTGTTGAAATAATTTTGACAAGGAAAGAAATATTCTTTGATGGTTATCAGTGATGGGGAACAAAAAAAAAAGGAGAGAAAGAAATACAGCCAGAATGTTCCTGAGAAATGAGGATGGAGAGATTCTGTCTCATGGGCTTGACTAAGGATATACTGCTTGATAGATGGTCAGAGAAAAAGAGGTCGGCTCTCAGTGAGCCAGACTGACACAGTCACTTGAGCACGCATGGACTCAGACATAGGGACAATCATAAGGATGGAGCAGGACCCGGAAGTGATTTGCTCTGTCATACATAGGGTTGTGTGTTAGTCCGGGTAGACTAGAGGAACAAATTCAATAGACACGCATATAGATATAAGGAAAAGGTTTATATACAAGAGGAACAGGACATTGAGCCCAGTCCAGTTCAAGGCCTAAGTCCGATATGAACCCATATGCCCGAAATCAGTCTATAAAGCCTCCTTCCGACTCACGAAGTCACAGGTCACTGGATGCAGTCACAGGTCACTGGATGCCACCGGTGCTGGCAAGGGTCTCCACATGGCTCCTCGCTTCCAGGGCTCAGGGTCCATCAACAGCAGAAGCAACTCATCACTGGCAGAGGCCTCCATGCGGCCGCCCCAGCTTCAGAGGTCTGGTTTCATCTGGGTAAAGCCGTGTGGCTTCTCCTCCGGCTCCTCAGACACTGCCATCTTGTCTTGTCCATGATTCATCATCTCCCAACAACTCGGGAGATAGCTTCTCATCTTCACCAGGGAAATATTGCGAGATTTCCCAGAAGTCTCAGGAGAAAGCCATGCCCACACGAAGGCCTCATTGGCTACTCAATGGCTATCTCCAGACTAACAAGCTAGACTCCACCCCTACATCTCAATCATGAAATTAACTTAAGCACATGACCGCCACAGGTTGCTATGAGTTGCAACCCATTCAATGGCACCTAAAACATTATTTCCAAAATAGTTCATTTTTTGAATATCACTTACAGGATTTGTATGAAATATACTCTGCAAATGTATTTATTCATCTTTATTATATATGTAAAACTGGCATACATTCGTCAGCAGTCAGTGTCATGAAAATATAGTTTTAGCATGACAAGAGCTACACCTTAGACTAAATAAGTAGTGACCATTTGCTTCCCATGTATTGCTGCTCAGATACCAGAAACACTTAACCTTTATCTCTAATTATACTTGTCAATGTTTATTTATTTTGTTCTCAATTTGATGAGTTAAGGGTGGCCTGCAAAGCAGTATGCCTCTATATGGATTCATAAATTTTAATTCTTAAAGTAAACTTATTATCCTTGTTATAGATCTATTTCCCAAGAAAGGTAGACTTAATTCCTAACCTCTGTATCTGGTTTGTGACAGTGTTTGGAAACGTGTCTCTGAAGATGTCACTAGTTTACATGAGATCTGAGAAAAGAATCTTAATACAATCTGAATAGCATCCTTGTAAATGAGAATAAAGAATTACAGAGATAGAGACACAAGAAAGGTGACAGTTATAGCATGGCCAAAATCACTGGCCATGAACTGAAGCTAAGAAAGACGTGAAGCAGATTCTCCCACAGAACCCTCAGGAGGCATCAATCCTGCCTATGCCTAAATTGCAGATTCTTAGCCCTCAAAGAAAGATGATACTACAGAATATTTGAGTTTTGAAAACCTTATGGGAGGACTCCTACTCTGTTATAGAGGATAGTTATGACTTGGAATCAACTGTATCTTACCCAACAACAATACACCTAACTGACATAATCCTGTAAGAAAATGAGATTATATTGATTAAAGTGAGATTTATATTAATTAGGAAGTATATATGTAAGGTTAGTTCACAATGTAATTACTTGTAAATCATAAGGAACATAAAACAGATTAGATACAGAAAGTGGTGAACATAGGATTAGGGTAGCAGATACCATCTATATCACATCATCAAGTAGCCAAAGACTACCCAGGGAAGCACACAAGGAAGTATTCAAGATAGCCAGCGTCCTGAGTCAGACATTTAGCCTCTGGAACAATGAAGAAAATAAATGTCTTTTCTTTAAAGCCAAGAACACAAAGAGATAACTGTTCCTGTTACAGCAGAAAATGAAAACACAGCATGATTCAACAGATATTTGAGTGTTGCCCTCTCTTCTATCTCACAAAAATATAATTTTCATATGAACAACAGCTTTATTTTGTTTATACCTGCAATGATTACAAGACCTCTGGTGGCAATGTGGAGTACACAGTGCACTGCTGACTGTAAGATCATTGTTTCAAACTCATGAGCCACTCCACAAAAGACAGGTGATGCTTTCTGCCCCCACGAAGACTCAGTCTTAGAAACCCTAAAGAACTGTTCTTCTCAGTCCTACAAAGTCACTAGGAGTAAGAAGTGGCTCCAATGTGGTAGGTTTACAGTGTTTTCTTTGCAACTCTGAAGTACTAAATCATGCATGATATATACCATGTGCCATATTTGTTGAATGAAATCATCATATTTGTTGAATGAATGAATTACTTCATGAATTCACATCTTTCAAACAGTTTAAATTGTTTAAGCAGAATGTTTTCATGCAAGTTCACCAGGCTGTGTGACTGTCATGCTCATGTTTGGATCACATAAACACAGGTCCAGTTGCTGCCCTGAATTTTGCTTTATCTATCATCTTAAGAGATGATGCTGTTTATTTCAGGAATGTCAAGAGGAGTCGTTCTTTTGAAGTATCCAGTATGACATCTAAGGCACCACACAGAATAGCGATCCATCAAGTGGCTTTTATTTTTTATTGATGCTTGTTTTCCTCTACCAGCATTAGGAAGGCCAGTGGCTTTCAAGTTTTGCTTGCTTTCTACAGAAATCTCTTAATAGACAGCTCTAGCAGAGCAGCTCCAATATTAATTCATGTAAGTAGCCTCCATGTAAGATTTTATTTCAACAATAAGAATAATTGGTGGGATTTATTGGGGAATTTCATTACATGCCAAAGCTCAAGTACTAATATTACCACTTAATAAGCATGTGATCTGAGCAAGACTTCACTGATTTGTGCCTCAGTTTCCTCAACTCTCCAAAGGGGATAGGAGAGTGCTCTAATGAGTCTCTCCATAAAAATAGCAATGAATTCTCTTATTCTTGTTGCAGATGACTTCTTTGGTATGTCTTCCTCTGGTAATCCAATTATTCTGATGTTCCTCTTTATAGCATCAGACATAGCTCTTAGGTTTTCTTCAGCTCCTCTGATGATCTTATTAGATTGTAGGTAATAGTACATCACCTTACAGAAGGTTTGTGGGGAGGAGATGAACCACTCAAGGTATAGCATAGCAATGATGAAACATACACCTTTACTCCAGTTCTTCAATGCTTCCCCCCCCCCCCCCCCCCCCAAGCATGATTCCAATTCTACCTTACAAATCCAACTAGACCGGAGGATGAACACTGGTACAGATAATAAATGGAAACACAGGGAATACAGGGCATATGATCCCTTCAGGACCAGTGGTGAGAGTGGTGATACAAGGAAGATGGAGGGAAGGTGGGGTAGAAAGAGGGATACAATTATAAGGACTTACATATAACCTCCTCCCTGGGGTATGAACAACAGGGAAGTGAGTGAAGGGAGACATCATACAGTGTAAGATATGACAAAATAGTAATAACAGCTTATGAATTATAAAGAGTTCATGAGGGAGGGGGAGCAGGAAGAGATGGGAAAAAATGAGAAGCTGATACCAAAAGCTTAAGAAGAAAGCAAGTGTTTTAAGAATGATGATGGCAATGAATGTGCAAATATGCTTGACATACAATGGATGGATGTATGGATTGTGATAAGAGATGTATGAGTCCCCAATTAAATGTTTTTTTTAAGTAGGATTACAAATAACAGGGACTATCTACTTGATTCACACTCATGCTGACCCTGTGGTTCTTACAGCAGAACTATTCTCCACAGGGTCTTCGGCAGCTGAGTTTTCAGATGAACATTGAGTGCCACATCTTTCTTCTGAGGGATCTCTGCATGAACTTGAGTGGCCAGTCTTTCAGTTAAGTAGCTGAATGTCTGAACCATTTCCACACCACAGGGATTCATATGACAGGATCGAAAGTGTAGGGTTCTCTTATCATTATTTAACTTGATTTTATTCTTAAAATGACCCCTCTGGAAAGGGCAGCATCACCATCTCTCTTGGGTAGACAACTGGGGTTTAGAGAGATTTCATATCTTGCTCAAGGTCACAATCTGTATGAGGCTAAGCTGAGATCCAAATAGAGATCTATTCACCAGCAGAGCCTATACTCTTAACCCTTACATAGCAGTGAAGTGTAGGTTCCATAGCTAAAAAGACATTGGTGAAACCACCTATTTAAGTCCCCCAGTGAGGAGACCAGGTTCAGGTTGACTTTGAAAACATGGTGACATTTTAAAAGTTTGACATTTCAAAAATGTTTAAATAAAATCAGTTATTTTAAATGACACATTGGCATAAGCAACATTTTCAAACAAAAGTAAGAAGATGCGAGAAAGCTATAAATTAGCATGGAAAAAAGAGAAACACATATAGATCAATCATCTCTTTTACATTAGCAGCAGTATTGCAAGGACATTCAAGAATGCACTTTTAAATTCATTTTGAAAACTGTTTAACTGTTTTTTCCTGTGGCAGCTGCTACCCCTTATGTTGTAGGTAGTGCTAAAAGCATTTTTTTTTAAAACTCTTCCTGTCTCCATGTATACTCAAAATCACCCTTAGTTTCTTAACTACCACAAGAATTGAGAGGGTACCAATTGTTACTTTAGGTCCTGCCTAGATGATCCTATATCGTCAATGGATATACAAATAGTTTTCTTACAGGGATTATACGTTTTGACCTTATTTGTCATTCCTGTTTAACCTTGAGACATTATTAAGTATCAAACATAATCAGTTCCCTCTACTGAAGTCTCCACTTCTTCCTTCACGGTTGTGTCTACCCTTAACTTCTTCAAACTTAGTATGCCCAAAGGTTTATGAATCCCTACAAATCCTTATAGCCTTGCACATATTCACTGAGCTATGTGTGGTACTATAAGTCCTCAAGAGAAAGTTCTGACTCTATCAATGAATTTTGCCACCTCAAGTAAGTTTCTTTATTGTAGTTCTTAGCTGTGGTGTTTGCTCCAACTTAGGGTGACTTCCTCTTAAACAAAACAGAATATCCCTGAACCTGAGCCATCTTCACCACCATTTGTATATTTCAATCCACTGTTGTTGCACTTGGAGTATCCTCCCTGATGGCTTAACAGTTTATGAGATGGGCTGCTAACCAAAAGGTCAGCAGTTCAAACCCGCCAGCTGCTTTCTTGGAGAAAGAAGTGACACTCTGCTCCTGTAAAGATGTACAACCTGGAAAACCCTCAGGGGCGGCTCGACTCTGCCCTTTCAGTTCACTATGAGTAGGAATCAAGTCACTAGCACTGAGTTTGTGTTGTTTCCAACCAAGTGGAACATTGTCTTTTAGCACTATCTTGGATAATCTTTAAAAATTTTACTGGGTGATTTTCAAAAGTGGGTTTCTGGGCTTTTCTTCAGAGCCTGTGTTAGTATCAACACTCCACTGGAACTTTTCCATGCCAGTTGATCCTGATAGTGTTTGAAATATTGGTGGCATAACTTTCAGCACCATAGCAATACATCACAGTGTAACAAACTCACAAGCGGGTAGCGATTGCAATTTTTAAAAAGTAAACGTGATAAAAAACAAAGAAGTCAACTTGTGGATGAAGGTGTGTCTGATTCAAACACCTCATAATTCACTTGAAAACTAAAGAAGGACTAGGGAAGACAGGAGAGGCATTGATGCATTTGAATTGTGGTGTTGGCAAAGAGCAGTGAACATACCATGAACTACCAGAAGTACCAGCAAATATGTCTCAGAAGGAATGTGCACAGTCTGGGCCTTAGAGGTTAGGACAGCAAGACTTTGTGTCACACATTTTGGACATGTGGTCAGGAGGCACCAGTACCTAGAGAAGGCCATCCAGCTTGATAAAATAGAAAGACAGGGGGAAAGAAGACCCCCTTCACTGAGCTGGAATGACACAGGGGTTGAGAAAGTGAACCAGGTTCAGCAACAAATGTAAGGATGGCCCAGAACTAAGACCAGGTAGGATATTGGGTTTTGTGTATGTGTGCTTATTGTTAATATGAGTTTGATGGGCTTGTTGGTACTTCACAATGATAATCATCATTTGCTCATACATTCGTTCACATTTATCAAGAACCTGCTATTTGTCAGGTACTGGTCGCATAAATGGGTTCTACTCTACTAGTAAGCTAGAGATTAGTGACTCAAACCCGGTGCCATGAAAGAAAGGCCCAGCAGTCTGCTTCTATAAAGATTACAGTTAAGAAAACTTTACAGAGCAGTTCTGCTCCGTGGGGTCTCCTTGAAATGGACTCCACTGCTGTGGTCTTGGTGTGGAGTGGGAGGGAAGAAAAGTGGACAAAAATTAGCCAAAGTCCTCTGGCCAATTGCTCGCAATCTGGATCACAAGGCAGGTGTCTGTACAAGTCAGTAAGGAGAAATAAGGAAAGAACCCTGACAAACGATCCTTAGAGGGAAGAGCAGCTGTTGGGGCAGGAAGAACTGACTGCAAATCAGCAAAGCTAAGTTTGGGCAGAAAACCATATATATTTCTACCTTACAAAGTGACTGGAAATTTCAAATGGCAAAATGAACTTGAAGCATCTGAAAGTACTAAACAGAAATATGTAGCAGGTGCTACTGGTGCCCCACCCATAACTCCTGCCTTTGCCACTTCAGTGCAAAGCAGGAACTTTAAACCTAGGCAAAGGGCCTTTCCCAGCTTTCAGAACCTACCATATTCTACTTTACCACATTTGTAAATGATTTAATGCCAACTACCCCACATGGAAATCACGTCCCCCAAATCAAAGACTTCTCACAGCACTTTTGTACCTCTGAAGGGAGGAGTAAGGCATGGCTTACTGAAGGGAGGAGTAAGGCTACACGGGCAGCCAGGATTTTCCGAGAAGCATAAAGCTCCAGTTGTCCACAGTGATTGCTTTCATGAGAACTCTCCATTAGCTAGTTACCTTCCCTGCCCTGTGGGACTCCCTACTCCCTCATTGATGTTGTTCTTCAGCTGCTCGCGAGTGTACTACACTTAGCTCAGAGTATACTTCTAAGACAACCTAAATGAAGACAACATGGAAGGCAGGTTTCAGAGTTATACTGTAGAATTTAAAGATGAGGCCAAAATTGCACTTAGCTTTTTGCATGTAGGAAACCCAGCTTTGTATTTATATATACTCTTCTGCAAAATTAAGATTAGGTTTGCCTCAGAATTGCTTGAATACAGACTTCAAGAGACTTACCAGCACCACTCCAGCTGACCACCACACTTGGATTTGAATTTCCACAGCAATATCCTAGCTGCAGGGCTTAAAACTAGTCAAACTGACAAAAAACAAAAACAAAAACCTAGTCAAACTGATCCATTCATGACAGACATAATGAAGTCGGAAAGAAGCAAATTTGTCAAATGTGTTTATACTGAATTGAAAACTGGAATAAGAAAAAATACTGGTTTTCCAGAATTATTTTCAGAGTTCTGGAAAGTAATACACATTCAAAGGTGAGTGATTGCCACCACCTTTGATTAGGACACTGCTGCCTTTGACTCTGTCAGTCAAAAACTTTGATTGCCATGTAACACGTATACTGACTTTGTTTTCTAAGAGGGAGATTAAAGTTTCCCGCAAGGTATCCTCCTGTAATCTTTCCTATTCTGGTTAAAAAAAATCCAGATGTGCCCATATTTGCTGAATTTGGATCTATCCCAGTTTTGCATTGTTGGTCAGGACTGAATTGAGAAGAACCGGACTGAAGTGCTGCCTACTATCTCACTAGGCCGGTGTTTCCCCTACAAAGGATGGGTGTTACCCATCCTTCTCGCTGCCTCTGGAGAGATTACCTACAAAGCAATTGTAAGCAGGCTGCTCTAGTCTAAATGGCACTTTTGTGCAAATCATAAGAGGCTTCTATCTACTGGAAAATTGTAATATTCTGATATTGTTAGAACAAAATGCCCATGAGACATTTTCAAGTAAAGGGACAAAATAAGAGTGCGTATCTGCAATGCCTATTATGCGTGATTGCCACTTAGAGATTGCATTCTTGCACTCTACACAACCTGTCCAACTGTACATAACTGTCTTCATTTGACCACTCCCATCTCACACACGAATCGTGTCTACCGGCAGCTACCAGGATATTTCGTGCTGACATGCCTGGATTCATGCAGTCTCATCTGCCTGCATATGCTTCTACCTCTTTCCAGTGATCCATTGAAACTAACTCAGCATTTCTCCTTTCCCAGAAACAACATTTGAATTACTTTAAGTGGATAGGTGTCCCTAATCTGTGCCTTCCATAGATTTCTATTTATAATTCAACTTGAACACTTAACATATTGAATTGAAGTGATCTGTTACAAGTTTGTTTTCTCCAGAGAGTATGACATCTTATACTTATGACCAGTACCTAACTGAGATCCCTGCCCAGAGTCAGAGTATTTAGGAAGCAGTGAGTACAGATTGTGATGTGGGCTCTGCAGGCAGGTCCGGTCAAACATTGGTTGTCTCTTTCCAGACAACAGTAATGTTTGACAAATCACATCTCTGCATATCAGTTTTTTTATTGGTCAGCTGGAGATGACATTATGAAGATGACCTTAGACACTTACTGTGAGGATCAAATAAGTCATTGCTTATAATTAGCAGAATGCCTGACATCATGCACTCATGGCTGACTTTTTTTAAAAAAATTACAAGCTCAATAAATGCTGAAGGATGAATGTGTATTCCTTTATATCAAATAAGCAGTCCCCTATGGAAAACACATTTTCTGATTAATTTACCTGTACAAACAAAATGGTGATGAAGACTTTGCATAATATATTTGGTTTCTCTATAAAGTGTATACATATATTCATTCTGTCATAAATATTTTACTGTCCCTTTTTACAAATCATGCAACTATGAAGATCAATCAACGACTTACTCTCAGGCACAGTTCAATGCTAGAGGCTAGGCCAACCTGGCCTGCAAGAGTCTGGAGATCATATTTCTATCCATGACATGTGAATGATGGAAACATAAAAGATGTTCTGTTAGGGACTAAGGAAGTGAGGGATGCTGATAGCATTGAATAGGTAGATGAAGAGGTGGAGGAGCTTGGAAACCTCAGTTAAGTGAATATAAATACTTCAAATTGTAACCACTTTTATGCTGGTTCTTAGAGTTCCTGTGTAGAGAGTCAGAAGGTAAATTAAAAGGGAATGGTGAATGAAAAACAATCTGCTGTGTAACCCTTCATCCAGTTCACAGTAAAAAGTTAAAAAAGTAGGGAAATAGATGCATTGCCAGAAAGAAGAACTCAGGGAACTAAGAAGTATGTATCTTTAACTTTATCTTAAAGGTTGTAGAAATTTTTGAAAAACAAAGAGACGCAAGTAAGATTGACCACAGTACATGCTGATCAAGATGAGGAACAGCTAGAACCTTCGCTCATTGCTGGGAAGACTAGGAAGTGGTTCAGCCACTTTGGATAACAGTTAACAGTGTTTATCGAGTTAATGGTACAGTGCCACAACAGCCCAGTCATTTCACCGCTACCTTTTTACCTTCCAAAATGAAAGCATGTAAAACGACTTCTATAAGAAGAGTCTTAGACACTTTATTCAGAAGAGCCTTAAGTTAGAGACAACCATCAAAATGTTTACTAACACAAAAATGAATGAGTAAATTGTTTTGCATTTATGCAGTAGAATAGTACTCAACAATAAAGAACAAACTCTTAGTTTCCAGCAACTTTTCAATAAGCTTCAAAGATGTGGAAAAAATGTTAAATACTAGATCTATCAACTCTCTGAATTTTGAAAAACAAAATGATAAGCTAAAGCAGTTAGACTTAAAACCACATATTGTGTGTATATATATATGATGTATATATATATAGGTATATATATACATTGCAGATTAGGCAAGGTTGATCTGTAGTGCCAATCCATCTAATAGCAGCAATGATATTCCTTTCTCTATGTCCTCTTCTAGATCTTGGCTAAAACAGACAATGCCAGAAGGATGTTTATCAACTGTGCTTCATTGAGTAAGCAAAGGCATTCAACTGTGTGGATCACAAAAAAATTATAGTTAAAATTACAAAAAAAATAGGAATTGCAGAATATTTTATTGTGAGCATGTGGAAATTATACTTAGACTATGAGGCGCACAACACTACTAACAGAAGACCTGATGAGCTCTGGGAAGACACCTAGACCATAATTCATGAAGAAAACAAAAGGTCATTATAAAAGATAAGCAACAAAAAAAAAATCAACGGGTATGTCAAAAGAAACTGAAACTTGCTCTTACTCAAAGACAAAGAGATAGATGGTATAAACAATCTGAAATAGAAAACAATTGAAAGACAGTTCCAGGGAGACATGGGAAAGTGGTAAGCAGGGGAAAGGAAGGGGGCTGTTAACAAACTCAGGGATAAGGGAACAAGTCATCTAAAATTGATGGCAAAGAGGAAGAAAGATCCCTGGTAGTTCTTGATGAAGGGCAATATAACAAGAGGAATTACTGAAACCCAAATGAAGGCCAAACATGAGAGTGGGACAAAATGAAAGTAGACAGAAATAGAGGAAAGAAATAGGAAACAAAGGACATTTATACAGGTATGTACATATGTAAACATATTTTATATAGATAGGGAAATAGATCTATGTAAATCTATTTATAAGTTAAGTATCAAGGTAGCAGGCAGATAGTGGACCTCTCACTCAAGTACTCTCTCAATGCAAGAACACTTTGTTCTAATAACCTGGCATTCTGTGATGCTCAGCTTCATGACATGATCACTAAAGACAAAATAAATTCACAGCCAAGGTGGTGAAGAAAGCTGAAGGTATCCAGCTATTCAAAGACATAACATCTGGGGTCTTAAAGGATTGAAGATAATCAAGCAGTCATCTAGCTGAGAAACAACAAAGTCCACATGGAGGAAGGGCACCAGCCTGTGTGATCATGAGGTGTTGATGGGATCAGGTATGAGGCATCAAAGATGCAGAAAAAAATCATATCAATGTGAATGAGGGGGGATGTGGAGCAGAAACCCAAAGTCCATCTATAGATAATTGCACATTCTCTTATAGAAGGGTCACAGGAAGAGATGAGCCAGTCAGGGTGCAGCATAGCACCAATGAAACATACAACTTTCCTCTAGTTATTTAATTTTTATCCACCACAACCCACGCACTACCATGACCCCAATTCCACCTTACAAATCTGGCTAGACCAGAGCATGTATAGGGGTACAGAGAAGAGCTGGAAACACAGGGAATCCAGGAGAGATAAATCCCTCCTGTACAAT
>PVJH01032764.1:0-22244 GCA_004026705.1 Nesogale talazaci | reverse complement strand
GTCTGGAAGCTTTGCTGAAACCTATTCAATTTGGGCCCCTTTGCTGGTATTTGAAATCCACCATAATAAAACTAACTCACAGACAGGTGGTGGAAAGACATTGCTAGCATTCCTAAATTTCTTCATCTTTGACTTTAGTAGTTGATATGAAAATTTAAATAATAATTATATTAAGTGGCCTTCTTCATAGGTATTTCCACATTACATCTCAGAACATTATTCTTCAAGATAGAGCTTCCAGTGTTCTTTTTGACTTTGAATGTGATGGCAATCATCTTTAATCTGTCATTACTGGCAGGCTAAATTATATGACTGCTAGCTCAAAATGGCCCATATGCATTCCATTTTATTTGTCACAGCATCAATATGTCCTAGATTTATAATTTTATGCTCCCTGTTCCAATTATTTTTGGACATGCTGCGTTTTTTTCTTCAAATTTTGAGTTGTTCCACAGAAGTCAACAGAAGTCCTGAAAGCTTTGTGATATCCACATCATTCAGATTAAATCTACTTTGAAGAAGCAACTCATCACCAGCTCCCAGAGTGTTTTCTGACCTAAGTCATTCATTGTCTGACACTATCACACAAGATTCTTCTGTTTCCCATAAGTTTTTCAGTAGCAAAGTTTTAAAGGTTCTCTCTTCATCTTTGCCTTTGTCTGGAAACTACTGAGACCTATCTACTCTGGGTGAGCTTGCTGGTATTTTTAATATTGATAATATAGCTTCCAGTATCAAAACAGAGGAAAGCTCACCACAGTATGGCAAACTAACAGACACGTTGTGTTGTGAAAACTTAGTGCTATACCTTTCAACCCTTAACCCCCCAAATTACAATGTGTAAGGAATATGGTTTGAAAAAAGGAAGCAGTCTCTCACCTTGAAAATATGAACGGTAACAAGCTGGTGGTCAAACTAGTTATTCCATCACTATTCAGTGTATGAAGACTCATTCTTCTGACTAGTCTGTTTTGGAAACATTAAAAGGTAACATAGTTCCTAGCACAAAGAATTGATAAAATGTTTCAAAGAGAGTGATCATTCATTTTGTAAAAGCTTCTACCTATATCCAGGTTTTTCTTTTTTAAAGTACCTAATTTTACGCATGCATAAAAGTAAAAACAAGCATTCTACTCACTTCATTAAGTCTACATTTACCCATATGCCTTTCCTAACTCTAGCCCTTAGTGTTTTTTTAGTCTGTCAAACTTCTACTTCTCACTACCCCCTTTTTCTCTTTCATATATTAAATTCAAAGAACAGAGATTGAACTGGGTTTCAGTGGTTTAGATTTTCTGAATATTATTATTACCATTTTAGGGCAATACATAAACTGTTCCTACCTTCCACAATTGTCTGTTATTGCTTAGCAATTTTGGTGGTTAGCTTTGTATGAAATTCGGTTGCCAAAGGAAAAGCTAACAATCAAGCATTTACCCTTATATAATAAAGTTAGCCTCAACCCTTACAACCTCAGTGAAAGTGATTGCATTTCTGCAATTACATTAGGTTCTCCTAAAGCAGGTTAATTGAACTGCTGTGTACTGTTTTGTCAAGATTTATCCCATTGTATAAATCTACTTGTGTCAGCTCTGTAGAACATTGTTCTGAAAAAAAAATCACCTGCCTCTAGAAAAACTCTAAACCAGACTTTTAAATTAAATTGAATAGAGAGGCAGATTAATCCAGGCAATAGGTTGAGGGGAACAGAGTTGTTGTTAAAAGGATTTCAAGTAGCATTGCTAAATTGTGGGTGTTGTATGGGAGACCCAGGGGTGATTGAAATGAGTTCCTTTGTAACCTTTCTGTTCCTCATTTCCCTAGGCTGAGTTGGAAGAGAAAAAACACTATCATTTTAATAAAAGGCTTGCATTTGGAGGAGGAAAATTTAGGTTAATCTTTTTATTGGGATTTGCTTTTCTATTTGACACTTCACCAGTTCCCAAAATAAATTATCTCCATAATAAATATATAATGATTTTATATAAGTGATCAATCATGAGTACATATAAATTAAAATAAATATAAACTTATATAAGAAAGGTGACCCAATAGAAAACTCAATGTGTGGAACACTTATCATTGTATGCGGGTCAGCAAAATTTTGCTGAAGATTAAAAAAAATTGCTGAAGATCATCCAATGATGGTTACAACAGTAGATTGATAGGGACCTGCCAGAGAGTTAGGCCAGATTCTGACTAGGATATGGAACCAGAGATATAATTTCTGATGTCAGATGACTTTGGACACAAAGAATAAAAGAAAGCTGTTTACTTGTGGTTCATGGACTGTGGCCAGTCATTTGACTGGGTAGACCACAATAAACTATGGATAACTTTGAGAAGAATAGGAATTCTAGAATACTGGTTTGTGCTCATGTGGAACTTATACATGAATCAAGAAGTAGTCGTAAGAATTCTATATGGTTTGCGATCAAGAAAGGTGTGTGTTAGGATTGTATCCTTGATTACCTTTATTTAATCTGTCTGCTGAGTAAATCACCCGATAAACTGGATTGCACAAAACGAATGTGGCATCAGGATTAGAGGAAGGCTTACTAACAACCTGAGATATGCAGATGATACAACCTCGCTTGGTGAAAGTGAGGAGGACTTGAGGCACTTGCTGATGAAGGTCAAGGATTGCAGCCTTCAGCATGGATAGCAACTCAATGGGAAAAAGACCAAAAACTTCACAACCGAACTAAGAGGTAAAATCATAATACATTGAGGAAAGAAGGAAGTTGTTAAAGATTTTGTCCACATTCAATACTCAAGCAGCAATCAAGAGATCAAAATGTTAGTCGTAAACCTACTGCACAAGACCACCTTAAAGTATTGAAAAGCAAGGGTTGTACTTTTTTATGGTGGGGGGGGCATCACTACCCTCTGGTTGGAGTGGGAGGTCCTGCCTTGCTCCTGGAGAGCTGCTGCTGGATTTGAGCTGCCAACCCAGTGGGCCGCAGTCCCGCACTCAACCACTAGGCCACCTGGGCTCAGCCCCAAGATTGTACTTTGAGGACTGAGGTGTGCCTGACGCATGACACGCTCTTTTCAATTGCCTCATATATATGTGAAAAGTTGGATATTCAATAAGAAAGAGTGAAGAAGGTGCAATGCATTTGACTTTTGGTCCTGGCAAAGAATACAAAAAGAATATATGCTATTAAAAGGACAAACTAATCTCTCTTGGAAAAAGTACAGGCAGAGAGCTCTCCTCAGAGGGAAGAATGACAAAACTTTGTGTTACATTCTTTGAAAGTGTTGTTAGGGGAGACGTATCCCTGGAAAAGCACGTCATTCCTGGTAAAGGACAGGAGCAGTGACAAAGAAGAAGGTTCTCAAAGAGATGCATTGATATAGTCATGGCAACAATGGAGTTGGTCGTGGGACTGATTGTGAGGATGGCACACGACTGTGTCTGTTGTGCATAGGTTGCTATGGGTCAAAGCAGACTTGATGGCACCTAAAAACAACATCAACAACTTATAACTTTAACTGGTAGTGTACTGGTTAAGCACTGGTCTAGAACAATAAAGCTTGCAGTTCAAAACTATTCCCGTAAAAACTTATAGTCTTGGAAATGCACAGGAGCAGTTGTATTTAGTCCTACAAAGATACTCTGAACTATCACTGACTCAATGGAAGTGAGTGTTTTATGTCTAACTATCTGTCTATCTTATTTTAATGTCTACAAGGAGAATTTGTTTTCATCAGTGTTTCTAAAATAAGAGCTCACAGATATAGATGGTTTAATAGAAGAAAGCACACCTGGACAACACATTGTATAAATTTTATTAATGCATGAATGAGTGTGGAGATAAAGGGCCTAGAAAGAACAGCTGGAGCTAGAAAGTGGGGCTACCAGTCACCTATCAGCTTGTTGTACTCCTATGGCTTATTTGTAGCAGTGATGCTAGAATCTATATGCCCTTTGTATCCCAAATACCCACATGGTTCTCCTGGTAAATCATTTTCAACAAGACTCCCAAAGAAGACAGAACAGGAAGAGGATGAATGCAGATCACTTATGAAAATCACTTATGCAGATCACCACTGAAAACCTTATAGAAGGCAGTGGGACACTGTTGGACTGAGTGTTGGAAAATGAGTTTCTCATGTTTAAATACATTTAAAATATTACTAGGGAAGACACGATTCCTTGGGTAGAGTGGACCTTGATGAGTGGCTAGAGCAAAACTCTTGGGTGCTTCATTTGCTGATTTTAAACAGCTAAACAAAAAAGCAATAACTGCCAACATTAATTAACAAGAGGAATGTGGGATGTATGCAATATAAATTTAGAAAATTGAAAATCAATAAACATTGATCAGGACTCAGAAAGTCTGATATTTCAAGCATTAGTGAACTGAAATGGACTGGTATTAGCCTTTTTAAATCAGACTTCATATGGTTTACTCTACTGAGTATGATAAATTAAAGTTGAATGACATATTATTCATAATCAAAAGAGAATATTCCAAGATCGACTTTAGAGTACAGGGCAGTCAGTGATAGGTAAACCAAAATACCTACAAGAATGTCTAGTTAATATGACTATTATCCAAATTTGCAAACTAACTACTAAATATATGGCATAGGTATTGATAAATTTTACCATTTTCTTCAGACTGAAATAAAAAAAATGCAATCAAGATGCATGGATAATTGCTGGTGATTGGAATGCAAAGATTGCCAGGGGAGTGGCAAAAATGTACACAATTATAGAAATGACTACAAATATTGAGTCATAGAATCCTTCAAGACTGAGATCTTATTCATTGCACATATATTCTTTCAAAATCATGATTAGCAATTATGTATGTGGATCTTGCCAAATGGAATAAAAAAACTCAAATTAATCTGTGGAAAAGCAAAGTTTAGGTCAATATTGTTAACAGAAAGAAGACCTGTTATTAACAGAGCAGACCACCTGTCCATTGTTCTTAGGCAAGCTTAAATTGAAAGTGCAAAATCTTAAAACAAGTTCAGTAGAGGCAAACACAATATTGAATGTATTCTACCTGAATTTAAATATTGTCTCTCTCAAGAATGTATGTAAATCATTCAACATTAATGACAAGAACAGATGTGTTTTGGGGATAATATCAAGAACATCCAAGAAGAAAGCAAAAGATCATTAACACAACAAAAAATAAAATAAAACCAAAATTAATATGAATTATGACTCTGAAACTTGCTCTTGAATGTATTAGCTAAAGCAAGTGGACACAATTAGGAAATAATTTAACTGAACAAAAATTTCTTAGAGAAGCCTGAGACAACAAAGTAAAATATTATAACAAAATATGCAAAATTTGGAATTAGATATCCAAAAGGAAGACATATCTCAAGACATATCAACATATTTGAAGTTGAAAGAACTTATGGGAAACAAGTCAAGTCTTGAGTTATAACAGTGAAGTGTTCTAAGGTCAAAATATTGAATGCTACAGAAAAAATCCACAGAAGAGAAAAAGAATAAAAAGAGTCATTTATGAAGAGAATTTGTTGATATTTAAATATTTTAAGCAGTAGTATATGATCAAGAACCAATTGTATTGAATAAAGGGAGTCCAAACTGCAATGACACTTTGATGAAAAACAAGATTGTAGGAGTGGAGAGAATACCAACTAAAATGTTTCCACACACTGAGGCAGTGCCTGAGGAACTCATCGATACCAAGACTTTTTTAATGAAAGCTACAAGGTCAACCATTGGAAAATGCTCGTATTTTTGCCTATTCTAAACAGAGGTGACCCAACCAAATGCAAATAACATTAAATAATATCATTAACATCATATGCAAGTAGAAATTTGTTGAAGATTGCTAATGAATGTTTGCACCTATAGGAAACTGCCAAAATTACAAGCCAGAGTCACATCAGAAGTTGAAATATAATTTCTCATGCTAGGTGCTTCTTGACTGAAATTACAAAATGCCAGAAAGATGTGTACCTGTTTTATTGGTTATGTAAAGGCATCCAACTGTGTCGATTAATACAAAAATTTAGGGTATCATTCAAACTGGAAATTTCAGACAGTAATTGTATTCATGGGGAGCCTATACAGAACAAGAGGTAGTGATTCAAACAGAAATATACTTTCTGGTTTAAAGTTATGACGGATATATACACATCAGGCTTGTATCTTTTCACTATATTTAATTCAACATGCATACTGCACAGATAACCTATGAAGCTGGACTATGTAAAAAGAAATAAGTCACAAGCATAAAAGAAAATGTCATTGACAAATAGCAATATACAAATAACCCAAATTGATCAAAATCCAAAACTTGACGTTCTGTCTTCGGGTGGGTTTTTTAGAGAAGCAGTGAAAGTAAAAATTATTTGGGCACATATAAGGAAAAAGAATTATATCAGGGAAATGATTCACTCCGTTGTAGAAGTGGCCAAGCCCTGTAATATGGGCAGGTTTCAATTGAAGAGTGACAGGAAGTTGGTGGCTACAGAGGTGGATTAATTCAAGGTTCCCGCATCAGATTTATGATCAGAGAAGTGATTGAGTCCAACATCCATAGAAAAGGAGACAGGTCTCTGATGTCTCCCAGAAGCATAGGCAATATGATAGGCCTATAGGAGAACTGGTGACCTCATGGTTATAAGTTGAGCTGTGATTCCCCAAAGTCCCCTGTTGGAAACCACGAGTCACTACGTGGGCTAGAAGGTGGCGCTTTCCACTCCCATAAACAGTTCACCAAGGGGCAGGTCTGCCTCATGATACCTTGTCCACACAGACTTGACGGCTGTGACTAATGGGGCAATTGCATTTTGCAAACTCAGCAAAAGGCAAGCATGCTTTTCACAGGATCCACTTCTATAAGATGTAGAACTTTTCACTTACCTATAGATGTTTATCTTGTCTGTGTGTATATGATTTCACTTAGAGATAATATGTGTCATGAGTCCTAATGCAATCTTGTGTTTGTAATAGTAGCTATCTATGTCTGCAACTTTTTATTTATATTTCCATGCCTCCATTTACTTGAAGGGGTGAGTTTATCCTGTCAATCAGGCCTCAGCTTGAAGACTTCACTTGGAGGTGCTACGGAGATAAAGAGTTCACTAGAGATGAGACACTCCTCACTCCCTGCAAGGCATTACTGACAATGAACCTGAGGGAGCTACATTAAGGTAGCTAGAACCTTGAGCTCAAGGAGCCATGTGGAGACTCCTGTCAGTGCTGAGATGATTACAACACCACTGAATCCACAAGACTTTCCCCCCACTGGCTTGTGATTTTCCTTCACTCGGCATCATTGCATGTGTAGCATGAGTCTGAAGAGGAATTTACAGGCTGACATGGGCATATAGGCTGATATCAGACTTATAGATTTTATCTGGACTAGGCTGTGATATTTCCTTAATGTACAATTACTCTTTATATAAATCTGTTTTCTTATACATATGTGAATATCCCTAGATTTGTTTCTCTAGTTTACTCAGACTAACATAATAGCCTTTATTTATTTTGCAACATTCCCTCCACCCCATCTCCAATAATCAACAAATAATATTTTTTCTGTGTATAAACTCTCCCTTTACTTTTTCTAATACCGAATTAACAACATTTGTCCTTTTATCTTTTGAGTTATTTCACTCAGCATAATATCCTCCAAATTAATCCATGTCACAATGTATTTTGAGTATCCTTTATTATTATTTAACATTGCATAGTATCCCCGTGTTTGCATGTATCATTTTATTCATTCATGAGTACTTAGATTGCTTCTATCTCTTTGATTTTATGAATAATGCAACAAAGGTCATGAGTAGGCATGCAACTGCTCTTATCTTAACTCTTATTTTTCTAGGATATAAATCTAGGAGCAGGATAAAATTGTCATTCTATTTCTATCTTTTTAAGTGAATGTCACACTTTTTTTCTGATTGGCTGCACCTTTCTACCACCCCATGAATGGTGTATGTATGAGAGTTAAAGACTTTCCATATCCTTATCAGAATTTATTATTTTATCTAATTTGAACTTTTGTCTATTTATTATTACTGAGGTGTAATAACTGCTAGGGTTTTTTACATTTGCATCCCTCTAGGAAGTGACGCAAATGTAAACAACAAAGGTATGTCATTTCACCACAGCAATAGCAACAAAGTTCAATAAGATACAAAGCAGCAAATGGTGACAAGGATCTGAAAGACTGGAGTGTTCAGATACTATCGATGAGACTTAAGAGTGACACTGATATCACACAATTTTGCCAAAGATAATTAAAAAGTGTTTGCAGGAGTGCATAGCCAGGTGGGTTCCCTTGGAGTAACTAGAGAAACAAATTCAGGGAAACTCATATGTGTATAAGAAATGCATATATACCAGATTTATATAAAGAATACTTGTTCATTAAGAAAACATCCCAGCCCAATAAAGTTCATGTCGGTAAGTCTGATATTAGCCCATATGTCCGATATCAGTCTATAAATTTCTCTTCAGACTCACGCCACACATGCAATGATGCCAAAGGCAGGCAAATCACAGGCCAGTGGGTGGAAAGTCTCGGGGACCCAGTGGCAGTGAAATCGTCTCAGTACGGACATGGGTCTTTACATGGTCCTTGTGTTCCAGGGCTCTGTCTCCATCAGTGGAGCTCCATGTAGCTTGTCAACAGGAATGTCTTGCAGGGAATGTGTGTTTTGCCTCCGGGAGGATGACAGGCATTCCCAGAATCCTCAGAATAAGGCCATACCCAGAATCTTCATTGGCTATGGCATGACGGACAGACTCCACCCCTTCCTCAAGTTGACAGTAGATGTGTAACTTCTACAATAGGAAAACTCAAACCAGATTCAAACCGATGGGGAATGAGTGCTATTCTTCATATCAGATTGATTTTAGCTGAAAAGAGAGAACACAGGTAGATGTGTACCTGTGTTTTATGGACTATGCAAACATATTTAATAGTATAGATTATAGAAAATTATAGTTAATAACAGAAAATGGAAATTCAAGAACAGTTCATTGTACTTATGTAAAACTTCGGCATAGGTTAAGAGGCAGTTGTTAGTGCACAACAAGGGCATACTGCGTTATTTAGAATCAAGAAACATGTGTCTTCGTATTGTATCCTTTCGCCATACAGTTTCATCAAGTTTATTGAGCAAATAATCTGAAAATCTTCACTATAGGAAGAAATATGTTGTATCAATATGGGCAGAAGGCGCATTAACAACCTGGGAAATTATATATACATGATATAACCTTGCCTACAACTCAATGTAAAGGAAATCAAAATCCTTAGAACTCGACCAATAACCAACATTATATCAAATGAACAGAAGATGGGGTTTGTAAGGATCTCATTTGACTTGCATCCAAAATCAATATTCATGGAAACAGCAACTAAGTCATCCAATGATACAAGGCATCAGGCAATTCTGCTACATAAGAGCTACTTAAAGTGCTAAAGAATAAAGATATTTAAGAATAGAGTTTTCAGACCTAAGACATAATACTTTTAATTACCTCAGATGCATGTCAATGCTAGTCAATGAAGGAGGCAGACCAAAGAATTGCTGCATTGGGATCATGGTGTTGGAGAAGGGTATTGAAATCACTCGGGACTTCCAGAAGAACAAATAAACTATTTCAGAGGGAGTACAGTCAGAAATGTCCTTCGGGGTGAGAAGCACTGCTTTAAAAAGTAAAGATATGGACTTGATTCATACTCTTGTAAAATATATTCCTAAACTGAAACAAAAGCATGCCAGTTCCTTAAGAATTAAATTTGGGGAAGGGGGTTAGCTGTAATATTATTCTTCCATTCTTCCCTCCCTCCTTCCCTATGTTTGTCTCTCCCTCTTTTTCTTTCATTTTTATTTTATTCCTTCTTTCTGTGTTTCTTAGGTATCCCCATAACCCCACAAGCCTGGAGGAGATGACTACATCTTATTTTCTCTCCTATTGTATCACAGGACAGTTGTCTTTAGAACTCAAACTCCATTTGTTCAGACTCTTCTTCCCTTTCTCAGCCCATTCCAAAGACTTTTTTGATATTTTTGTTCTACATACTCTATGTCTGTGTTAGTGCCCCCACCACCCCTAAATAAATTGGAAAAGCTCCACTGGACAAAGTTTTGATACTAGGCATTTTTCCCACCAGACAAACATTGAGCAAATTGCTCCGAGTTGTTAGTGCACCCAGTGGCATTGCCTGGGAAGGTTCTCTCTGGTCACAGTGATTTTTTTTTTCAAAAAAACCTTTTTGCTTGAACCTCATTGTTTTGTGATGGCTGATTTAAGAGAACAGAATGCACCTATAAAATTTTGTTTCCTGTTCAAGAAAAATGCCACAGAAACTACTGTGATGTTGAACACAGTTTACAAAGATAGCATTATGAGGAAAACGCAATTGTATGAGTCTATTTCTCTTTTTAAAATGAGTGAAATGTTTATTGAGGACAAACCTCATTCTGGGCGTCTGTCAACTTCCCAAACAGATGAAAATGTTTACTCTTAGTGCATTTGGAGTTCATTCCCCCAGCTCAGTCAGTATGTTAATCAAGCTTTCTATTTAGAGTTTCTGAAAAGATTGCCTAATATTTTGCAGACAAAGACCCTGATTTGAGCCAGATGGGGGACAGGTTTTGCCACCACGATAATGCATCTGCTAATGCAGCCCTCCCCATGCTCCAGGTTTTGGCAAAAAACAAACAGACAAACCCAGCTAGCTTCTGTTACCCCAAGTACCTCCTCATTGTGACCTCACTCCGTGAGACTGCTTTTTGTTTCCACAAATTAAGAGTGTGTTAGGCTTCTCTAGAGAAACAAAAGTAGAACACATGATTATAGATGATAGAGATAAATGTTTACAACATGAGAAAATAAACAGCTAATTAGTCCACAAAACAGTATAAATGGCTGAGTTCAAGTCACTTCCATGAGACAGTTAATACACTGGCAGTCCTTCAACTCACAAGGGCTGCTGGGTGCAAGTCAAAGAAGCAGACAGCTGAGTCTTCTCTAGGAAACTAAGTCATGTAGACATTATTCTATCAATCATGAGGTGACATTTTGAACAGTGAGGCTTTCAGAATAGTTCTTAAGTCAAATTGCATTGGAAAGGGATTGAAGCAGCTTAATGATTCATAAGATTGTACCCTGTTTGTGTAAGTGCCAAGCTACTAAAGGAGAAGTATTTCTAAACTTAAGGAAGAAGTGGGCTGAGCCCCAGTGGTGTAGTGGTTGAGTGCGGGACTGCGGCCCATGGGCTTGGCAGTTCAAATCCAGCAGCAGCTTTCCAGGAGCAAGGCTGGGCCTTCCACTCCCACCAGAGGGCAGTGACGCCCCCCCCAAAAGGAAAAAGTAGAGCAGTAAGCAAACACACTGTAATTTTGTAGCATTTCAGTGAATAAATATTCTAATATGTTATATCATATATAAAATGTGCTATAAAAATAAAACAAGCAATCAGGATTGTTTTATTGATTATAACAAATGTAACAACTAGACATAGTGTAGAGAAATATATTAGACTGGCCAGCAGCATCTAATAACACAAGCCAAGTCAGTTTTCAGCAAGCCAATCACCACTCATGTCACTCCTGAGTGAACCATTTCTGAGTAGAAGCATTCTCCATCTGGTCTTCATGACTATTAGTTCTCAGGAGCAGATCACCAGGCATTTGGTCAAAATGCTCTGAATGGCTTTGAACCAGTCACCTTAAGGTAAGTAGGCCAGTGCTTAGCCACTTATGCTTCTTCGGGATTACACTAAATAAGAAATCTACATTTAAATGTTCATATTTATATCTATTCTGTATATTTATTTTGTATAATCAAATGAACTGAATAAATAAATGATACTTTATTATTAAGATTATTTAAATTGAGAATATTTTTGCAGGATATCAATTGATTACCAATGCTAATATAAGATTCTTTGGAGGCTGAGCCCTGGTGGCGTAGTGGTTGTGCGCGGGACTGCGGCCCACTGGGATGGAGATTCAATTCCGGCTCCCAGGAGCAAAGGCTGGGCCTCTTACTCCCACCACCAGGGTAGTGATGCCTAAAAAAAAAAAGACTCTTTGGAGAAAAAGAATAAATGAAAAATTTTCTATAGCAAAATAATAGCACTATTCAATATCTATTTATAGACAAAATATTTCCTATGGATTTAATTAATTTTCTATAAAGGATCTGTCATACATTTTGCTTTATTAAAGGAGTTGTCATTTTTATTCTTATCATTTAGCTATTTTTCATAAGGATGTATGTCACCTTAAACAATGTTTTATTTTTAAAAATCTACAAAATAAGTGTAATAGCCCTACTTTTTGCTATTACTGCTCTCTTTTTATATCAAAAACAAAATCATCCCAGCTAATATGTACTTATCATTTACTTTGTGTGAGGCACTCTTCTAAGAAGCTTTCTTTTATTAATTAGTACAATCCCCTGAGAACTCTCTGGGGACATACCATTGCTTTACTTATTTACAGGTGAAAGAATATCAAGACCAACATGCCTAATCATCCCAGGTGTTCCCAAGTAGTAAAGCTGTGGAGAGAAGCTTGGCTCTGAGTCTAAGGCCTCTTCAGTCTGTGCTTATAATCATAGTGCAATTTCACCATGGGAGAAAAGCTTTGATTCTATGAAAAGTCAGACTTGTTAGCAAGATCTTTGGAATCTCTGTCTTTCATCTTTCTTTCAGCACAGAGGGAGATGTTTAACCCTGACACGAAGTCAATTCTCTAGAGACTTCTTATAAGGACATGTCATTTAGAATTGATTACTAAATTTATAAAACAAAATGAAAAGCCTCTCCTTCAGCTTAGTGTTTAAAGCTCAGGGAGAACTCACTCCACAGTACAGGAACTGCAGGTTCAGAAACAAATAGGAAAACACCAGTCTCTACATGAATAACTTTTATAATTTGTCCATTAGAAAGTTCAGGAGTGTGATGACCAAGCACAATTTGCATCTGCTTCCTCAGCAGACTTCCCGGTAGATGAACAGCTCTGGGCAGTTCAAGCGAAATATTTAGTAACTAAGCAGGGAATGGTATGAAAACAAATTATTTGCACTATGAAAATGCATCACAGGAAATGTTATGCTTGGGCTTGGTATGAAAATGTATTACCCTTAACATATGCCTTTTTTATTTTCTTACAAACTAAAGACGCATTTTTCTTTTTTCCCCAATGACTTTCTTGGGGGCTTTTATAGCTCTTATAACATCCCATACATCATTTGTATCAAGTATATTTGTACACATGTTGCCATGTTCATTTCCAAAATATTTTCTACTTGAGTCCTTCATATAAGTTCCTCTTTCCCCCTCTTTTTTTTTAAATAAATCACTTTATTGGGGGATCATACAACTCCCATCATGGTCAATACATGCATCAATTGTATGTGTATCACATGTGCACACTTGTTACTGCCATCCCTCTCAAAACATCCTCTCTCCACTTAGGCCCCCAGTACTAGCTCCCCATGTTTCCCCTCTTTCCTCCCCTCACAAACCCTTAATAATTTACAAATCGTTACTACGTTTTCTTATTGTACTCTGCCCAATGTGAAACCCACTTCCCTGTTGTTCTTACCTCAGAGAGGAGGTTATAGGTAGATACATGAAATTGGTTCCCCTTTTCTACTCCCTACTCCCTCGATGCTCCCAGTATCACAACTCCCACCACTGGTCCTGAGGTATCATCTATCCTAAATTCTCCATGTTTCTGGCTCCAATGTACATCCCTTGGTCTAGCTGGATTTGTCAGGTAGAATTGGGATCATGATAGTGGGTGAGAGGAAGCATTTGAGAATGAGAGGAACCTTGCATATGTTATTGTTACTTCACCGTACCTTGACTGGCTCATCTCCTCCCTAAAACCCCTCTGTAAGGAGACATGGATTCACCTTTTGTGGACTTTGGGTCCCCAATCTGCACTACCCCTCATTTGTAATGATATAATATTAGTTCTTTGATGTCTGACACTGGATCCCTTTAAGATCCCAGATGCTGCATCTTTTGATAGCCAGGCACCATCTGCTTTCTTAAGCTCACCTGCTTATGCACACATTTGTCTTCAATGATCATGTCAGGAAGGTGAGCATCATGGAATGCCTATTTAATACAACAAAATGTTTTTGCACTGAGGAAGTACTTGAGTGGAGGTCCAATGCCCATCTGCTGTTCTACTATTAAGCCTATAATTATATGCACATTGATCTATTTCCCCATCATCTTATATAAATATATTAACCTAGGTACATGCCTGTATTTAGACCTCTATAAATGCCCTTTACTGCCCAGTTCATTCCTCTATATCCTTTTATTTTTCTCTTTTCCCACTATCATGCTCAGCCTCCATTGGGGGTTCAGTATTTTCCCTGTTTCCTTCTCTTTATCAGTCCCTATCAGGCCTCTCAAACCCACTTTGTCACAGATTGTGAATCACTTGTTGTTCCCTTATACCTGGACCGATCAACACCATCTCCTTTCCCCCTTCTCCATATCTCCCATGCCCCACCCCCAGAACCATCAGTCCCATCATTTTCACCTCCAGACTTTATCCAACCAATCTTATCTAGATAGACCTACAGAGACAGCAATTGTACTAAAAACACAAGCATCCTAAGATGAAGCAAACAAAGACAATAAAATGATGATAGCAACAAAGAAAACCCAGTGTCATATATATATATATGACATATATATGTAAAAAATAAAAATAATAACAAAATAGAAACCTGTAAATAATTCAAATAATTGATCTCAATTCAAATAATTGACCTCCAGGAGTGTCCTCTGGTTGAGTCAGATGGGGTGCCACACTCTGACCCTAAAGTATATCCTTGGCACTCCATCAGGAACTCCATGCTCTGCTGTACACCCTTAATTTTTTTGCCATGTTGTGATTGGGTCAGACAGGGTATAATCCTGACAGTGTTTCTCCACTGTTGTCCTTGAAAGGCATTGGGTAAGCAAGGGAAGCTCTATTTCATAGTGGGGCTGGTCATATGATCCTTTTTGTGCATCTGCTATTCGTAGTGGGAATATCCTCCTGAAGACTTGATGGACCAGGATGCACTCCATTCTCTCTTCCTCCCCATTCATGGGTTCTCATGGGCTCTGGTCAGGCATATCTCATTCTCCAAGCTGCAGCTTCAGTGCTGACTTCCAAGGCAAATTCTCCTGAGGGGAGAGGTGGCTGCCCCCATATTTGGGATTGGGTTTGGGTACTCAGACCCCTCCACTGGTTCCCCAATTCATGCCATCACACTGCTTTCTCATCCTGGAACACGGGGTTTACATTCAGTCTCTCTATCCCTGTAGAGATATCAGTAACACTCTTCCCTTGGGTGGGCTAGGACCTCATTCTCTCTCTACATATTACCATCCCCCCTCCCCGGACCCCTAAACCTGTTGACTACCACATGTTGCCCTGAATTTGGTCTGGTCCCTGCCATACTACCTGGGTCTCCTTTCAGGAATTTCTGAATACAGTAGTTTTTTCCCAATGCCCCTTTTGCATTATTTCTATTAAGCTTACCTCAGTGGATTCATGTTGTACCTGTCCTTTTGTGCTTGGCTAAATTCACTTAGTATAATCTCCTCCAGTTCTTTCCATGTAGTGATGTGTTTCATGCATTCATCATGGCTTTTTAGTGATGCATAGTGTTCCTTTGTATGTATGTACTACAGCTTTTTAATCCATTCATCACTTGATGGGAATTTTGACTTCTAACTCCTTGAGATTGTGAACTGTGCTGCGATGAACATTGGAGCACAGATATCTGGTAGTAGTTTGTTGCTTGTCTCTTCTGGGTACATATGCCCAATAGGGTCATCTGGTAGCTCAATTTCCATGTGTTTTGGCTATCACCAAATTGATTTCCATAATGGCTGTACATACCTACAGATCCACCAGCAGTGGATAAGACTCCTTGTTTCCTCACAACCTTTCCAATACTTGTTGCTTTCTGATTTTTGTTAATTGGGCTATCCTTGAGGATGTTAGGTGGTATCTCATTATTGTTTTGATTTGCATTTCTCTTATTGCTGGTGATCAGGAGCATTTTCTCAAATTTTTATTGGCTATTTGGATTTTTTCCGAAGAGGCACTTTTCTAAGGGACTGTCAATCCTAATTTTATAATTTCTATAAATCATAGTTTGATAGTGGTTTATAATAAGCAGATATTTTCAGAACCTGTGTATTTAAGACTTAGATATCACATATAATTAATATATTTTCTAAAAGACACTTGATATGTATGCTATTTTAAACATATTTAACACTAGCATAAGAATTCTGGTAGAACCCTTTGGTGAGCATTGAATTGCTACTCTCACAGTTGGCAGTTCAAACCCATCAGGTAATCATAAATTTAAATGAAGCAGTCTTATGAAGATTTCAAGTCTCAGAAACCTGAGAAAGGGTCATTGTGAGATGTAATTTACTCAACAGTAATGATGTTTGATGTTTTATGGGGAGTATTTTTTAAATCGTTTTATTGGGGGCTCATTCAATTCTTATCACAATCAATACATACATCAATTGTATGCCAATCACATTTCCACATGTGTTGTTATCATCATTCTCAAAACTTTCTCCTTCTACTTAGGCCCCCGATATCAACTCCTCCTACTTCCCCCATGAATCCTTAATAATTTACAAATTATCATTATTTTGTCATATTGTTCACTCTCCAATGTTTCCCTTCACCCACTTCCCTGTTATCTGTACCCCAGGGAGGAGGTTATATGCAAATCCTGGTAATTGGTTCAAGGAGAATATTTTTTTAAAAACTCATCAATGCATCCAATATTTCCTATACAGAACAAAACTATAATCTGCAGACAATCGGTATGCTAGTCTAGGTAAGACTAGGGAAACAAATTTATAAACATGCATATGTATGTAAGGGAAGAGGTTTATATACAAGAGGAATGGAACATTGAGAAAACATCCCAACCCAGTCCAGTCCAATCCCACAAGTACAATATTTTCCCACGTGTCCAATACCACTCTATAAAGTCCTCTTCAGACTCACAAATCACATGCAATGAAGCCAGAGCAGTTACATGCCAGTGGGTGCAGAATCGTGTGTATCCAATGGCAGTAGAACATCTCAGCACTGACAGGAGCCACCCTCTGACCTCGCAAGCATCTAAGAACTGGCAGGGGTCTTCACATAGTTTCTCTGTCTACAGAGGTCTGGTTCCACAGGGTAAGCCCATGTGGCTTCTCCTGTGGCTGTTCCATCTTCCAGGACTCAGGATCTATCAGCATGCTGCCATCTTGCCATGTCAGTAGAATATCTCCAAGAGATTCAAACTTGTGTCTTGTCAATAGTGCGTCTCCAAGAAACTAAGTTGTAAGTCTCTCACCTCCAATGGGAAATACTGTGAGATTTCCCAGAATTCTCAGGAGAAAGCCAAGCCTACACAGCTGTCTCAATGTTGATCTCGAGATTGACAGGCTGGACTCCACCCCTCCACTCCCAATCATGAACTTGGACACCAAAGTACATGACCGTGCCACAGGGAAGTGGGTTGAAACATCAGTGCTCAACAAGACAAAATTATAATAATTTATAAATTATCAAGGGTCCATGAGAGAGGGAGGAATGGAGACAGGGCGAAAAAAGAGGAGCCAATACCAGGGCCTTAAGTGGAAAGAAAATGTTTGAGAATAACGATGGCCTAAGAGGTCCAAATCTGCTTTGCATAAAATGGATGTATGGATGGATTGTGCTGAGAGTCGTATGAGCTCCAATAAAATGATTTAAAAAACAAACTGTAATCTACAGGCCAAATCTGGCAACAATCTACTTGCATATGGTCCACAGCTAAGTTATGTTTTACATTTTAAAGGGTTATAAAAAATAAGAAACAAACATAGTTAGCCTTAGGAACTATGTGGGACAGTGCTGATATGCAAAAAATATATAAAAGATGATTTGTAAATTAGCAATTGTTAGTATCTGTTTTTGCTGAGTTATATGGGGAATTGCTTCTGCTAGTGGCTATGGTGTCAGTTCTGTTTCCTAATCCATGCCAGTGTCCTTGGAGTGAATAGCCTCTAAAGATATAGCTATATAGAAAACTACTGTTTTATAATACTATTATGGAAAATTAAATTAAATGTATATTTGATCAGAAGAGCAAGCAGAATAACAGTCAATTTGAGATTATGCTGCAACATCATATTTAATACCATTGTTCAACCCCTTACATGTGGCTTAATATTCATAAAATATTCAATAGAAGATAAATTCACTTTTGGCCATGTCACAAATAAATTTACTTAATAAATGAAAGTGGAATGTACTAAGAGAAAAAAAATTAACTTGCAAGTAAATTGCACTTTCTTATTAGAAAATTCTGTTTGGCTGGGAAAGTCTAATGTGTTACACCATATTGAACTCAAAGATCAGTTTAGAATCAAAGTTTACTATGTACCTGAAAGCTATAATCTTAAGGAATTCTTTACTCTTAGTCCTATTTACTTTTTCATTTCAGTTTTACAGGGATTGAGGTTCTGTTCCACATTTTCCTCCCATTCTATCAGGGTCCTTCTCTGCTAGCCCTAGGTGTCTGGGTACACTCCGGATAGGCCTAGGCATGTACGAAAGGTAAACACAGATTTCTGTTTATTTACTTAGTGATCTATAGGAAGAAATTTCATATCAGTGTCTGTATTTTTGAAATGAGACTTTGATTCTGTAGGGAGATCCTATTGAAGTTGAGATCCTGAGAAATGTCAACCATACCTAGAAGCAGAATTTTTAATATAGTGGAAAAATGTGTGAAATTATCCACTTGATATCATTAACTAAACACCATCAATCCCATGCTTAATGTGTTTTTTAGGGAGACTAGGGAAACATATTCACAAAAACTCATATTTATCTCTGAGAGAGCTTTTTTTTGAGGGGGGGAGCCTTTGGTGGCAGTGGGAGGCCCAGCCTTGCTCCTGGAGAACTGCTGCTGGATTTGAACATTCAACCCAGTGAACCGCAGTCTCGCACTCAACCACTACACCACTGGGGCTCAGCCTGAGAGAGTTTTTTATAAAGGGTAAGTGTACATTAAGAAAGCATGCCAACCCAATGCTTTCCAAGTCCATAAATCCAACATTAGCCCATATGTCTGAGGCTGATCTACAAAGCCCTCCTCTATCTCACCGAACAAACGCAATGACTCCTACTGCGGAGGAAAGCTGGATCAGTGAGGGTGTAAGCATCTCAGCACTGGGAGGGGTCTCCACACAGATGCTCCAGCACCCAGCACTGCAGTAGGGTAGGTCCATGTGGCTTCTCCTCAGGGATGTCTTGCAGGAAGTGAGCCTTGCCAGCTGAAACAGGGAACTGCCTAAGGCAGCTGCACCCTGGTCTGACCATTAGAGAGCAAGAGACTTAAGAACTAGAAAGGTGAGGCTCACTCAGTCATTTATCACTCTGCCCTTGAATTAACCCCACATGTGTTTATCAGCCAGATTGACACAAAAACCTTGACTATCTCACTTACCTTGCTTATTGAATAGTTTGACATGGTCTGGGAGTACATAGTGTTTCTAGTCTCCATACAGTTGATGCTGTGACTCATGCCAACTATTAGTCCTGTAGGCTAATCTTTTCTTTGAGTCTCTGGTTTCCTTAAGGCATACATTTTAAATGCCTCAATCAGGCAAACAGCAAGATGTTTCCTTTCAAAATGTGGCCATCAAAAAGATATAACTTGAAAACACAAGAGCAAAAACTGTCAGGTTTCAGTGGGTGTATAATAATTATAGTGGGAGAATTTAAGGTGTCTTTCATTAATCTTAGAGCAAATAGAGAAAACATAGTGTTTTAAAGATCTAAGAAATACATTAAATAAGAATAAACAAACATCTTATGTGCCTGATATAATTAACCTACAAATTTAACTAAATATGACTGAAGATAATCATATGAAAAGGTGGCCATATAGTCAAGCTAAGTGGGAGGTAAAAGATCTGCCATGCTTATCTCAAAGGACCACCACCCAAAATAAAAAAGAATAAAGAAAATCCCACTGTTATCGAACAGGTTCCAACTCATAACCACTCAATTTAGAGTTTCTGAGGCTGTTATTCTTTATGGAACAGATTGTGTTATCTTTCTCACACAAAGCATCTGATAGGTCTGAACACACCACTTCACCGTTTGTTATCTAAAATTTAGCTCATAGCATTGGTAGGATTACTTATCTCAAAGGACATCTCCATATATACTTTACCTTTAGAGTTTTATTTGCATATAATTCACATATCATATAATCTAATCATTCAACTATATTAAGATGAGATGTACTATTATCACCACAATTGATAACTTCAGAACATTTTGTTCTCCTACTCATGATTGTCAGCTCCCAATTGCCCCTAACCTCTTCTGCCATGTCCCTACATAATTATTAATGTAATTACTGTCAATGAAGATCTGCTTATCCTGGATTTCAAATACAGAAGATTACACAAAACATGAACAGGAAGCAAACAAACATACACAGAGACCAAAAAACAAAAACAAAACAGAGAAAAACTTCAATTTAGAAGAAAGCAGAAAAGATTAGAAACTAAATTAACTTTAAGATGCATCAAAAGGAGATCAAATGGTAGTGTTACATTTTAACCTATCTAACAACATAATTCACCATAATCTACTTTACAATGCTCTCTGATAACACAGCTGACCCTCCCCTTCCCCTATGGTCAGAAAAGAGTCACCAGAGGCTTAATCTATGGGAGGGATTTTGCCATCCATTGTCTTCTACAAACTGGATTTTCAGAATTTAAGATCTGATACCATTTCTTGCTTCTACTCTGAATTCTATTTTTCAATAATCCTTGGATCACACAGGGTGGTGTGCTTCTTCCATGTGCTCTTAGTCAACAAGTCTTTAGATGGATGTTTGTTTTAAGACAAGCCTTCAAGATACCAGATGCTGATCTTCAGATACCCAGGCACTATCTGGTTTCTTCAGTGCACTTTGTTACAGCATTCATATCAGTGACCTTCTCAAGAAGGTGAATATTGAGTAGGGCCATGTCATAAGAACTAATTGTTCTAAAATTGGACCTATAATTATGATCCCCCAATTCTTTCATGTTATCAATGACTTATATATGTTTCTGGTTCATTTTAGAGACATCATTATCACATGGAATCCATTCTATTAAGTGAAGTTAATCACAAAAGAACAAGGGTTGTATAAACTCACTATTATAAGGTTAAACACCAAGAGGAAGTCAGGTTTCTGCTCTCAGATCATGTAGTCATCTAATCTAGTTGCCCAAGCATCCTGGTAGAGCCCCTGCCCAATGCTTGTAAACCATATATTACTTCCTTTATATGTCCATCTTCAAGGCCACTTCAACAGAGGAGAACTTACCTCAGCTGGGGATGGTTTCTGAATATGGGGAAAGAAGAAGAGCATTCAGTTGCTGTCATAAAACTTTGTCCTAAGATTACCCCAACTCTACAGATGCTCCTATAAGAATGTTAGCAAACAAACCTTACTGAAAAGTCGTCATTCTGGCATGTGGGCTATGTCTCCAAAAAAATCAATTATACCCCTTTGGGTGGGCAAATTGACTGGAACAGCTACCCTTTGAGGGGAAAACTATACTTATGTAGAACCCAAGGGGAGAATATGCCTAGTACTATGGTCTTAATTGGACTCCTTTTACCTAATATCTGTTTGTATAGCCTCTGGCAGCCAAGACCATATTCTGCATACAGCTTTCCTATAACTAAAAAGTCAGCTATTACATTTGTTTCAAAAGAGTATCTCTCAAGTGAACTTTTCCTTCCTTTCTTCCCTCCTTCCTTACATTTTCTGTATCTCTCATTTTCTTATTTTGCTAAGTTTACTTTGCCCAATACGATGGCTTTCAGTTTACTGAGGACAAAACCTAAGGCTGAGTCCATTCCAGAAGTGGTGCAGTACTTTTTAAGCTGTACACATCCACTCAGAATTTTAACTCTAATTTGTTTGGAATTAGTGGAAATCTTAAGTCTCTCAAACACTAAAATTATAATTGACTGTTTTTATTTAGTGGGCAACTATTTTAAATCCCTTGTATATGCCAGTATAATCTCACTTTAGAAAATGTATTCTGACATGAAAAAGAGGTTTCATGTGTTAGAGATGAAAAATACTGAAAGATTCCCCTTATATTTGTGGTATGCTGAAAACTATATAACTAATCCTCTTATACAAGTAGCCTTTA
>PVJH01032763.1:0-22354 GCA_004026705.1 Nesogale talazaci | reverse complement strand
AGAAACCCACAGGCGGCCAGCATTGAGTAAGCATTGACACAAGGGCAGTGAATTTGGTTTTTTTAATTTTATTGTAATGGGTAGCACCAATGTTCTATTCTTGGTGCTGTTAAGCCTTCCTTGAAAATATCTGAATTAGAAAAGGGACAGACTCATTTGAAAAGCTCTCTAGGATGTGAATAGTCTTGCCTTCAGACAATGCATTGAAAAGTGGGTTACTACATTAAAATTTAATGTCTTGTCATTTGCTTTCCCTTTTTGACTCATCTTAATTTGTTCTCGTTTCTATTATCTAATGCTTTCACTTGGATTGAGATTTTTCTGTATTTTATTTTGTTATCTTGTTGGTGATTTTGTGTATAATGTTCATTGTATGAAATCTAGAATAGGTAAATCTATAGAGATAGTAACTAGATCAATAGCTGGAAACCAAGTGTTCCCTAGATTTATTGTAGGGAGATTGGGAAGCATTAGAGAACTAATAAAATGGATAGAAGAATGAAGAAAATATTCTAAAATTGATTGTGGGTGGTAATTATTGTACATTTTAAAATATATATATACACTTTTACCCCTGAATTGTATGGTGTGTGAATTATCTTTTAATAAAACTGTTTTATAAAATTAAAAATCTCCTTAGGGAAGTGTGATTCATACCCCATGTTGAAAATCACTTTTTAATATGCTGGAATATCTATTTTCTAATCTTGGTGTTAAGTTCTCTACTATTGTAAAATATGTAGAGAAGGATAGAGAAAGTTAATCCTTTGTGACTCAAACATCTCCTAAATCTTTCACTAGGAAAATGACAGGACAACTTAAATAATTCTACTTTTATTGATATGATTCTTTTAATGATTTGGAGAAAACTACTTTAATTTTTCTAAAGATCTTTTAAACAGCTATGGATTAACTAACTTTTGATAAAATTTTGTCCGCAAATACAATGAAAATATGTGATGCCCATCATGACATTTCACACGTGACCTGGAGAGATCAAGTGTCTGTGCATCAGAAACCTGGATTCTCATCAGTTTAGGGTACACAACTCAACTATTTGAGGAACCTTCCACTGGTTTTTGAAAACAGGTTGATAGTCAAAGCCCCCAGCACTGTGAGTTGAAATTGACTCAAAAGCAATGAGTTATAATTATCAAAAGCATTGGAAAGCGATTTCTTTTGTTTTCCGCTTTTGGGGGATTGAAGTTTTTCTGTGGCTTCTGTTGTTGGATTTGTGTGGGTGAGCTTGTTTTGGTTTTTGTTTGGGGAGGGGTTGTTTTTGCTGATTTTCTTCATATGGAATGCTGGATGATAAATCTATAGAAACAGCAATAGCTTCTGAGGATTATGACAGGGGAAGTTGGAGGTAAATAAGGAGCTAATGAGTACAAGAATGGAGACAATGCTCTAAAATTGATTGGGTGATGATCACACAATGCTTTTTAACATATCTCAACCACTGAAATATATGGTACATGACTTTTATGTCACCAAAACTGCTAAATTAAAAGATAAACGGGAAGTTGGCACTGGAGTAGCTGAATTGGCCAAGTGATACTCTGGAGGACTCACTAGTTGATTGAAGCAGCATTGCTGACCCAGGGATGAAAGACAGGTTATCAAGCTGGCGCTAGGTCAAATGGTTATCCATACCGATTTTGAAAATGAATCTCTACCCACATACAATACAGAGGAGTCAATCCCAGATGAATTAAAGACACACACAAACCCCCAAAAAAATCCTACTTTGGGGTCGATGCAACTGATAGCGGGCCCATAGCCCAGGGTAGACCTGCCCCTGTGGGTTCCTGAGCTGAAACTCATTGTGCAGCTTTTATTCTACCCTTTCTCCCCCTGAGGGACTGGTGGTCTCAAACTGCTGGCCATGGGGATTGCAGCCCACCTCATAACCACGGCACCATCAGGACTCTTTTTTTTAATCATGTTATCGGGGGCTCATACAACTCTTACCACAATCCATCCATCCATCCATAGTGTCAGACACATTTGTACATTTGTTGCCATCATCATTCTCAAAACATTGTCTTTCTACTTGAGCCCTTGGTATCAGCTCCTCATGTTTCCCCTCCTTCATGAACCCTTGATAATTTATAAATTATTTTGTAATATCTTACACTGGTCCATATCTCCCTTCACCCACTTCCCTATTGCCTGTACCTCAGGTGGGAGATTTTATGTAGATCCTTATCATCAGTTCCCCCTTTCTGCTCCACCTTCCTTCCACCCTCCCGGTATCACCATTCTCACCACTGGTCCTAAAAGGGTCAAATGTCCTGGATGCCCCATGCTTCTGGTTCCTATCTGTACCAGTATACATCCTCTGTACTAGCCAGATTTGTAAGGTAGAATTGGGATTATAATAGGGGGGGGGGAGGAAGCATTTAAGAACTGGGAAGTTGCATGTTTATCTTTGCTGCACTGTACCCTGACTGGTTCATCTCCTCCCCATGACCCTTCTGTAAAGGGATGCCACTTCACCTTCAGATGGATTTTGGGTCCCAAATCTGTAATCCCCCTCATTTATAAATAATATAATTTTTAATTTTTTGATGCCTGACACCGGATTCCTTCAACACAGACTGTGGTCACACAGGCTGGTGTGCTTCTTCCATGGGGGTTTTGTTGCTTCTGATCTAGATGGCTGCTTATTTATCTTCAAACCTTTAAGACCCCAGATACTATATCTTTTGATAGCCGGGCACCATCAGCTTTCTTCACCACAATTGTTTATCCACACATTTGTCTTCAGTGATCATGTCAGGAACATGGGCATGCAAGGAAATGATTTTTTGTTCTCTGATGCCTGATAACTGATCCCATCAGTACCTCATGGTCACACAGACTGATGTGCTTCTTCCATGTGGACTTTGTTGCTTCTGAGCTAGATGGCTGCTTGTTTGCTTTCAAGCCTTTAAGACCCCAGGCAGGCCTCATTTTAAAGATCTAATAGCAAACTATTTTAAAAGTTTGAAAAAAAACTTTTAAATACATTTAATAAGGTTGGGATGGATGTTTTTAAAACCACCAAAAAGGAAACTTTTCAGAATTTTGATTATGTCAAATGTGTGTCTCTCTGATGACACAATGAAGACAGTGAAAAAGCATGCTGGAATCTGCCATTTCTCAGAACTGGCCATGTTGTCTTTACTAGCACTGCCTACTCTCAAGAAAGCATCAAAGCAAGGGTTTCCTATAATAGAAAACTAAAATTCTGGCAGCACTATCCATCCCATTCTCTCTCCTTCTCATGAGAGATGGAGATATTAGACTTAACTTTTTCCCTGTCTTTCAAGATTAGAGTTGCCAAACCATCCTTGCCCTCCACCAGGTGTGGGATTAAGAATAATTTATTATCTAAAAGTACCAGCTATTAATCACCAGAAGTCCTGTTTTACTATCTGGCTCTTTCTAGAGGGAAAAAAAAAAACATTTCCTATCTCTGGTCTAAAACAAAATAAGCAAACCCACTGCACTTCCAGTGCTGGCCTCATCTTTTTCCTGTGGCGTGCCTGGTGGATCAGAAGTGCTCACCTTTATCAGTCCAACACTCTCAAGTGAGTGTTGCCACATGTACATACTCTGGCATCAGAGTACTTCGCTAACTAACAGAAGAGAGAGGAGGCTGAGGAGGGGAGAAAACAAGTCATCCATTTCACCCTTCCAACAAACAAACAAGCTCACTGACAAAGAGTTGATTCTGACTCACAGTGATCTTTCTACTCCCACAAAGAGTAACTGTCACAGAAGTCACTGAGACAGTTCTAAGCTGCCCAACAGGGTGCCTAAGAATGTTCTACTTCTACCCTGTAAACACCTCATCTTTTTCCTAGTCTGCAGTGGGACGTAGTCAATGTTTAATTGCTTATACTGTGATTACTAAAAGTGATTCAAACAAAGGAATTGGACAGCTACCCAACAGTAAAAGAGGGTGGGGGCTCCCACAGAGCACAACCGGTAGCAGTTCTTGGGGGCAGGGGGTGGGGGGGAGAATAACCAATCATGCATTTAAACCTCAATTACCAGAGATACTTCAATCACATTAGTAAGCTGAAATCCTTAGAAAACAAGTATGACATCTGAATCTCAACCAGGACAAGTTTATAAAAATGTTTCTTCAATGACTGGTAATGTATTTGAAGATTTCCATTTATTCATCGGCACCCAGTTTTTTGGTGGCTAGTGCCCCACTGTGTAAAATGGCAAGGCGGCATCACACCAAAGGCAATGCAGGACTGTGCCAAGATAGTACAGCAGGAGTCTGCACCCAAAGGCAGGATCTAAGAACCAGCAAGGAAAATTTCCAGAGATTACACGGAAGTATAGGACATGAAGTAACTTAGATGAGAAGGGTCACCACCCAAGGCAAGAGTCAAGGAGAGGACTTGGAAATACACTCAAGGAAGGAAAAGAAACAAAGGAAGCCTCATGGAGCAAGACAAAGTCATCTTTGAATGCCCCCTACCCAAGGTGCAAAAGGTTCCTACTTACCACACCCAAATTAAGGGGCAGTGAGTGGCCTGCGATAAGCCAAGCCACCTACCAAAACAAAGATCTTGTTATGAGATCTTGTTATGAATATAATTCAATATGCACTCATTATAAATTAATCAGATCCCAATGTAGAGAAGTTATTAATCTTAATTTCATTTTTCAGAAGTAATTTGAATGTTTTCTCTATTTCATAAGAGTTTCTAAATTAAATAATCCCTGTCGCACAGCAAGAAAGGAGCTGGCAACTATGTTGAATAAGCACAATTATTGTTAAAAGGGTCATTTTTCTTTTTCATTTAGATAATTCATAATGGTCTAATAAGACCTAGGTAATGAATGGAGGGTGTATTGCAGAGATAGAAACCCACAGACATGCATCTAGTTCAGTGCCCCTCCCAGTGGACACCACAACACCCGAAAGTGCGGGAACAGCCCCGTGGTGGTGGTGGTTGGGGGTCACGGAATCAGTTCTGACTGACAGCAACGCTGTGCACAACATAAAGAAATGCAGTCCAGTCCCAAACCATCCCCCCATCCTTGCAGCCACCGTGTCAATGAGTCTTCTTGAGGACCTTTTTCTTATTCACTGTCGCTCTATTTTACCAAGCATGATATCCCTCTCCAGGGACTGATCTCTCCTCGCAACATGTCCAGATTCCAAGAGACAGAGTTTTGCCATCCTTGCCTCTGAGGAGCAGTCTCACTGTACTCCTTCAAGACGGATTTGTCCGTCCACCTGGCAGTCCCTGGCACATTTAAACGCTGTTCACTAGCACCGTAATTCAAACACGTTGACTCTTCTCTGGTCTTTCCAGGACCCAACTCTCAAAGATGTATGATGTAGTTGAAAATATACCATAGCTTAGGTCACGTGTACCCTACCCTCAAAGAACCAGCCTCATTTTTCAATACTTAAAACAAGTCTTGTTTAACCAAATGCATTGCAGCTTTTCATCCCTGGACTGCGGCTCCCATTGATTACGGCATTGATTACGGATCCAAGCAAGAGGAAATCCTTGACAGCTTCAGTCTTTTCTTCGTTTATCCTTGGTCTGGTTGTGAGGATTTGGGTCTTCTTGACACTGATTTGCAATCCAAATAGAAGGCTGCCATCCTTGATCTTCATCAGCAAGTGCCTCCAGTCCACCTCACTTTCAGCCAACAACATTGTGTCATTTGCATATGGAAGGTTGTTAATAAGCCTTTCTCCAACCCTGAAGCCAAATTCTTCTATGCAGCTTCTCTGATGGTTTGCTCAGCATACAGATTGGATCTGTGCCACTAGAGGATACAACCCTGGAACCATCCAGGGGCACTCTAAAAGTAGATACCTGCCCTTGAACCCAGACTAGGGACTACCATCCAAATTGCCAGGAGAGCATTGAATAACTTTTTTTTTCCTGAAAAGAAGGCCAGTAGGTCAAATAAGTTTAGAAACCTATGATCTAGATCCATAGTACACACATTCGCACTGAGAACAGAAAAGAAACTTTGGTCTAGTTCATTTAGCTACCTTTTTGTGTGTGTGATTCCTACAAAATATTAAATCGACCTCTTACGTCAAATTCCCAAATGCAGGCCACCCGCGTAGCCTCATGCCATTTTGCATTACTTTTATCTGCCCAATATTTTATTTCACTGTGTGCAGGAATGATTCTTCAAGAATTAGGTGAAGGAGGGAGCTTGTAACAATACAAGAAAGGAGGAAATGTTCTAAACTGTCGGCATGGTACAACTGTGCCTAATACAAGTGAACTGTTGGATCATATGATACGGGAATTATGTGCCAATAAAACCGGGAAGAAACAGAATTGGGTGAAGAAGTAGTGAAACAATGTGACTATGAATCAAAATGTACATAAGAAAACCTCCATTTGAAAATTGTTGGTTTGCCATGGGATGTATGTGGAATTCTGAGGCCAGTCACCATCACATTAATCAAACAATTATTAACCTAAAATGCAAAATGGGGTGAGATCAAAAAGTGCACTTCCAAGATACAATAAACCAGAGGCTTTTTATTCTGGTGATTTAAGAAAGCTTTACATTTTTATTTCCAATTAACCTATCAATAGTGATGTCACTTAAATACTCCTAAGGAATATTATCTCCTCATTATTGCCAGAAAACATGCTGCCCAATTTCATAGCTCAGCTGTTCTCATGCATGGATGGACAATCTGAATTAACTTAAACAGAAACAAGATTTTTTTAGACACTCAACTACTTTCCTGGTTGGAAATTTTAAGTAATTAATATGTGACTTTAGATTGTAAAAGAAAATAAAGTGGATAATGTTTATTTTGTGTATCAAAATGATAGTAATACAATGTTAGTCTAACTTTCTACTTATCTGGTGTTAGCATGCCAATGGAAACATTATTATAATCCACACATTCATTGCCAATGCCATCAAATGTTGTGGCAATAAATAAAGACCCTCTGGAGAGTCACCTCAAAATTAAGCTATTAAAGAAAGACTGTGTTTTCATTATGGCCAAACAAGATAGTAGACCCCAGAGACCAGGTTTTTCTCTGCTTTGTAAACTCCTTGTGCATGTTAAAATTAGATACAAGGACATCCATTATTCTGTTGATGTGAAATGTGAACACGTGGTTTTGATACAACTCAGCTAACATTTGGTCAAGGGAATGTAAAGAGTTCACAGAAATTTAGACCCATAAAATATGAAGTAGATTTTTTTCACAATTACAGAAAGAAATAAGTATTCTCATTACACCTTTAAATAGACATTCTTTCTGTCTTTACTTGTATTTGAACAAATCTAGATTTCTTTTTGTTTCAATTTTTTTTCAAATCTAGATTTCAAAACTATTTGTGATGCATAGTTAGTTGTATGTTTTTATTTTTATATTATTGTGGCAAAATGCATATATAACAAAATTTTGTTGTTTTAACCACTTTGAACCAACAGTGCATTGTGCTGCTCCTTCACAATGCTGGGAAGCTATGACCACCGTCCATTTCCAAAACTCTACACCAAACCAGAGAGTAACTCTGTGCCCAGTTAACAGTGACTTCCCTCCCTCCCCTCCCCAAAGCTCCTGGTATGCTCTGGTTTCCTCTCCTTACGTTTTTGTCTATTCTAGATATTTCACGAAAAGCTCTATCTTACAATATTTGTCCTTAGTGTCTGGTTTAATCCACTTACCACAATGAGTTCAAGATTTACTCATGTTGTAGCATCTATCAATGCTTTATCAAGTAATCTTTGTTGTTGTTGTTGTTGTTGTTGTTTTAGGGTGCCAATGAGTTGGCCATAAAGTAATAATAATAAATAATAATAAAATCATCTTTATGTGTCTAGTAAGAAACCCAGGGGCAGTGGTTAAAGCACTCAGCTTTTCAACAAAAGGTTGACTGTTCAAACCCAAGGAAGCAAGACGTGGCAAACAACTTCTATAATGTTCTATAGCCTGAAAAATCTGATGGACCAGTTAGCTCCGCTCTGTCCCAGAGAGAGTCCTCAGAGTTATAATTGCTTTCATGGCAGTGGGTTTGGTTTGCTTGGGCCTGGTGTATATCTATCTATAAATGTGATCTATTCATCACATTTTTTGTTTATTCTTTCTTCTGTTGATGGACACTGAAAGCATTTTCACAATTTGGATATTGTGACTAATGCCATATATGTATTTTTTAATTGTTCTAGTTTTTAATATTTCCTGGTTTCTTTATTTCAGATCATTTATTGGGAACTCATACAATTCTTATCATAATCAAAGCATACATCCATTGTATGCAAAGCACATTTGTTGCCATCATCATTCTCAGAACATTTTCTTTCTACTTAAACCCTTGGCATGAGCTCCTCATTTTTCCCCTCCCTCATGAACTCATGATAATTTATAAATTATTGCTATCTTGTCATATCATACACTATCTGATGTCTCCCTTCACCCTCTTCCCTATTGTATGTATATTCCCACATATGGGAATACCTCATATATGAGATACATAAACAGTATCCCAAAAGTTAGTAATGAATCATAACATCACAGTCTTTTGTTTATGTAGAGCATAAGTTCCCACACTTATTTTTCTGTCACCCCCATTCAGTAAAAAGAATGACTTAGCACCACCCTGGCAATTAACTTTGTGTACTATAGCCCAGAATCCAGACTATAGTTTAAGTAGCTGCTTCTGCAGCCCCCCGGATCATTCCTGTTCCCCCTAGAAAGGAGCATCACCCACTTTGGGGAAACTCTGATATAGAAGGAACCTTTAAATTTGCCTTCCCGAACCAAGTAAAAGCCTATGATCCTGCCTCCTGCCCATCCTCACAGTCTTTTAGCAGCTTCATAAAGAGTAAGGAGTTCTGGGAATTGTAATTAAAGTTCCTGTGTCTGGCCTTATTATCTCCACTTAGACACACACAGATCAACATGAGCTGGATCCAACCAGAGGGTAACTAACAACTGTGTAGCCTCTCGCAAACCCTCCTTCCTCCCTCAAGAGCAGAGTCCCTGTCATAAAGTAAGGATATTAGAAACCAGAGTTAGCAAAATATGTGAACCCCTGCATTCCTTGTCCTCATCACTCTCGTTATGGCTTAGTGGGTAGACAGAATCAGTATTACCACCTGCTTCTACTTACTCTGCTCTTGAAGAAATGAATCAATGCATCTCAATAGTGTGCTCACTCTTAAACACACGTACACACACACACACACACACACACACACACACACACACCAGTACTGTGTCGAAAGTCATGATGGGATATTGTTTAAATATGACATGCTACCTTTACTTCAAGTTGCTCAACTGGACAGTGCAATTTCTGAGTCTAAGGTAAATTTAAATTCCAGTGTTTTACATGAGATAATTCAAAAACAGTTCCAGTAGTCTATTGATGGGAAACTGACCAGAAATCCAAGATAGATTCAGAAGAGGATGTGGAACAAGGGATATCATTACTAATGTTACCTGGATCTTGGCTGAAAGTAGGAAATACCAGAAAGCTATTTTCCAGGGTCTCCTCATGTGGTAGTTACATAATCTGGTGTCAACTTAAGAATTTAGAGTGGAGAGATGGAGTCTAACCTGTCAATCAAGATATAGCCAATGAGACCCCTGTGTGGGCATGGCCTTCACCTGAGGATTCTAGGAACTCTGGTATTTCCTCTTTGGAAGCAGGAGACACACTCACTCCCTGTGAGACTGGAAAAATCACATGGAGAGAGGCTGATGGAGCCAGACTTCTGGAGCCTGAGAAACCATGTGGAGACTCCTACCCGTGCAGAGATACTTACACCACCACTGGATCCCAAGACTCCCCACCCACTGGCCTGTGATCTTCCCGCATCATTGCATGTGTTTCATGAGTCTGAAGAGGACTTTATAGATTGATATCAGACATATGGGCTAATATTGAACTTCTGAACTTGAACTGGACTTGGCTGGGATGTTTTCTCAACATTCAGCTACTCTTGTTTCTAAAGAAAGCTCTTTCTTATTCACATATGAGAGTCTGTGAACTTGTCTCTCTAGTCTACCCAGACGTAACACGCCTCATCTACACCAAGGCATTCGACTCTGTGAATCATAATGAATTATGAACATTACCAAGCATGTGAATCCAAGATCATTTCCTCATGCTCTCGAGTAACCTGCCCACAGACTAAGAGGCAGTCGTTTGAACAACCTGGGATTACTGAGTGACAAGTATGTATCTAGGTTGTATTCTTTCAGCATGCTTATTTTGTCATATGCTGAGCCAGTAATCTGAGAAGCTGCTTCATGAGGAAGAATCAGCAGTAGGCTTGAAAAAAAACTCAGTAACAGCATGCACTATGCAGACGGCACCACCTGGCTCACCAAGAGTAAAAGGAACTTGACACACTTACAGATGAAGATCAAAGACTCCAACCTAAAGTGTCCATTGTGCCTCGGCACAGAGAGAACAAAAGTCCACATACCTAGACCAGTCCACAAAATCACAAGAAATGAAGACATCATCAAAATTGTCAAAGATTTCCTTTGCTTCGACCCATACTTAACATTCATGGTCCGCAATCAAGGAAGAAAGGAAAGCCTCATCTTGGGCAATTTACCTGCAAAAGACCACTTTAAGGTGTCAACATGCAAAGATGTCACTTTGAGAGCTAAGGTGAAGCAGACACAAGCCAGGAATTTCAATGACCAAACCTGAACACTGAATCAGCGAGACTGGAGGAGAAGCAAGGCATTTCTGTTACGGTGTTGGCAAAGAATCTCGAAAGGAAGAACTGCCAGGAAAGTGGGCAAGTCTGTCTCAGAAGAAGCATGGAGAGTTTGCTCCTGGGATTCAAGGATAGGAAGACTCTGTCTAACTTACTGTGGACAGTTTACCCCAAAAGACTGGTCCCTGGGGAAAGACATCACACTTGCTGCAGTAGAAGGTCAATGGGAAAAGAAAGACAAGACCTTCCATGAGGTAGGCTGACCATGGACTCAAGCACTGTGAGACTATGAGATGGTTGTGAGGACAACCCAGCCCTGGGCACTGTTTCCTTGTGCTGTCCAAACCTAACAACAGCAGCAGCTCCCTATAGGACTCAGTGAGTACAAAACTCAGTATGTCTGCTTCTAGCCAGTTGAGCTGGCAAAGGCGTGATTATGAATAAAAAGAGAAGAGATGCTTCCACCTTGTGGCTGTGTCTTTTGTGGGTGGAATAGGAAAAAATTTTCTAAGCTTACTGCTCAAGGCAAATTCAAAACAGAATCATTTGATTTTTTTCCTTGAATGCACTTGTTCACCTCCTTCGTAGGTAACAAGTACAAGAGCTTTATCCTTAGTCACAACGGACTACCTGGTGTCTATTCATTTATTTAAGAAATAGTTACAAAGCACTTATCTTGTCCAAGGCATGTTAGTCAGCAGAGGAAAATAACAGTGAAAAGACAGCATTATTTGCAGAACTTCTGTCTCATGCCAGAAGATGGGAATGTAAGCAGGCATTGAGTATAGTACTGGGGCTTGTAGAAAAAGTTCTTCTCAGAAGAGGTGACTTAAACCTGGTAATTGAAGATCGTTAATTCTCCTGCCCAAAGATACAGCACTTCCCTAACCAGCTGCTAACAAATAACAGACTAACTCCATTAAAGCCATGTGTTTGCCCTAGAGGCTTAGCCAGTTAGTAGGCCTACAGGGGTGAGTCAGAAGAGCAGAAGCAGAGGCTGAGCTAGGCAGATGAACCAGACATGCCCCCTGGTGGTCAGCTCTGCAGGCCATTACCCTCAGGTTGTGGACGGCAGGAAAAGGAAGGGTAGGAGCAGGCACGGACAGCCAGTGGACCTCCGAGAATCGAAATGGAAATTCATGACCCTGGACAGTATCAGCCTGTGACACTTCTCTTGGTCTTGAATAAATAAAAACGAAAGAAGAAAACACAGAGAGAATATAGATTAAGATCATTAATATGATTGACTAAATAGTTGTATTAAAATGTTGCTTCTTAGCCATGTAGGTAGTGCACCTCTTAGAGGAATTGGAATGATGATAATCATTGGTCCAGGACACATTCTCATTGGTCCACATATGACACTCTTCCTTCAAGCGATTGCATGTGTAATTAGGATGAAGCCTGGTGAGCCTACTACCACACCCAAGAAGTCAGAAATTAATAGAACTTAGGTCTAAGTGTTCCTATCTTGAGAACTAAGAAGAACTAAGCATCCTATCTCCTCCCCAAAGGTGACCACTGTGTCAGATTTTGTGCTGTTTTTTGTTTTGTTTTGCCCTGGTTTGGGTTTTTTGCGCTATTGTATTTTTATTTTATAAGTATGTATATATATAGATTCTTTCATTTTTACTGTTTACTTTAGAGAAAGAGTATAGTGTTCTGTATTCTTCCGGAGGACTTGTCTTTTTCTCTCAATATTACATTATTGAGTTTTATCCATATATGTCGTATGACTATAACTCATCTATTTTCACCACCATCCACTACTTTACTGTGTGGTTACAACACAGTGTACTTATGTGGGTATTTTGAATGGTGCTATGTATGTTCTTATATGCCTATCCTGATTCACATTTAAGACTTTCTCTTGGATATAGACCAAGGAAGAAAACTCCTGAATCACAATGCCAAATTGTTTTCTCTATATTCCTTGTTTAAATCTTTCATTAGAAACTCTGACAGGGGTTATATCAATTCGTAATTCAATTAGATCAAGGGTGTTTATACAATGGTTGCCACCATCAGTTTCAAAGCATTTTCATTCTTCTTGAACTGCTTGATATCAGCCGACCTTTAATCCCCCTCCCCCACCTTACTCCCCAGGAGTCCTTATTGTTATGTTATATATTTTAAATTATTATTATTATCCAGGACTTACACCCTCCAATATATCTATTCATCTACATTTCTGTTATTTGCTCCCCTCAAGTGGGAATATGCATTCATCATTACTATCAACTCCCTCTTCCCTCCACCCACCCTCTTCTCTCTTCTCATTCCCTCAGGAAATCATTATTCTCATTACTGTTTCTGAAGGGCTTATCTATCTTGGTTTTGATGCACCAACACCATCTTAATTATACACATGAGCATACTCATGTCTTAGTAGGTTAATGAGGTAAGACAAGAACCATAATACATGAGCATACTCATGTCTTAGTAGGTTAATGAGGTAAGACAAGAACCATAATAGTGAGGGGAGGAAATATAAAAAGAACTAGACGATAGTTGTGTGTTTCATCAAAGCTGGACCTACCACATGCTGGACTTACCACCCCTTCCTTGTGGCCCTTCTGTGAGAGTCTGTCCAGTTATTTTCAGGTGGGCTTGGGACCTCCCTCCACTTTCATGCTCTTTCACTTTTACTTGATTACTTGGTTTTGTTGTTGGTGTTGTTTGAACTTCTGATACCTTTTCCCTTCGACACCTCATGATCACAGAGGCTGATATGCTTCTTCGTGTGGACTTTGTTGCATCCCTGCTAGATGGCTGCATGTTTAACTTCAAGCCTTTACAACCCTAGACACTATATCTCTTGATAGTTGGGCACAGTCCATTTGCTTTCTTCACCACATTCACTTATGCACCTGTTTTGTCTTCAGCAATCATGTTGAGAAGGTGAGTTTGGATACAGTGCCAAATTATTAGAACAAGTCATTCCTGTGTTGAGATATGAGTAGAGCCTCCTTGTTGTGTGTGACAAAATACACTGATTTTCTTTCAACTAATTGTCAATTTACATTTGTTTGTTTGTTTGTTTGTTTGTTTGGGCATCACTGCTCTCTGGTGGTGGGAGTAGGAGGCCCAGCCCCACTGCTGGAATTGAACCTCCGTCCCAGTGGGCCGCAGTCCCGCACACAACCACTACACCACCGGGGCTCAGCCCCAATTTACATTTTCAATTGCTATAAAAGATTCAGCTGCCTAGGGAGAAGAATTACAGAAAGGTAGGTGAAGGGAGACAAGGGACGATGTAAGACATGAAGTAATAATAATGTAAGTGATCAAGGATTCACAAGAGTGGGAGAGTGGGAGGGAGGGCTAAAAGGGGGCTCGGTTCAAAACCACCAGGCACTCCAAGGGAAAAAGACAAAGCTTTCTACTCCCATAAAGAGTTACCGTCTGGAAAACTCACAGAAGTAGTCCTACTCTCCCCTACAGGTTCGCTACGTGTCATATCAACTTGCTGGCAATGAGTTTGGGGTGGGGGTGGGGGGGTAGTAATGGCTTTAAACAAGTTGAATCTATTACCTTACAGTTCTACAGGCCAAAAGTTCAAAATCAGCTTCCCGGAGCCAAAATCAAGGTAGCAGCAGACTTGATTCCACCTGGGGGAACCTAGGAAGCCAAGCATTCCTTTGCCTTTTCCAGCTTCCAGAAGTTTGCCTCCATTCCCTGACTCTCAGTCCCTCCCTCCAGCTTCCAAGTCAGTGGCATAGCTCCTCTTTCTTCTCTGACTTCTATGTCCATCCTCATATTCTCCCTTTCTGACCCCTCACGACTACCCTGTGCCCACCACAATCCAGGATGCTCACTGTATCACAAGATTTCTAATTTAGTCACTTCAGCAAATTCTGTAAGGTCACTTATTCACAAATTCCAGTGCGACCATCTTTGGCAGAGGCACTGTTTGGCTGCCAGAGAGCCTGGGTAGTTCTTACTCCTCTTACTCACTGCTTTGGTGCTGTCAGCTTGACAGCCACCTCTCCTGCTTTAACTCCTGCTCTCTCTCCTGAGGATCAGTCAGTTTCCTCTCTCCTCCCTCCCCACCCCAACCCCAGCCCCGCCGTTCTTCTGGATTAAAGGTAGTCACAGCACCCACAATGCTTGTCCTTGGTATGGTAACAAGCCCTTGTGCAAAGTTGCCTTAACCATGTCCCCATCTCTGAAAGAGTTCTACAGTTAGATTATGCTCCAATTCCAGGATAATACACCTGCTGCCCACCTTAAAATACCTATTCTCACTCTAAATCACACTGTTAACATGTTAGGCCTACACCGGGCACCCACACCCACACACAGTCTAAATGGAAACGCAATGTGCAAAGCTGTTAATCTCAGAAAGCAAGTAACTGTTGTCATGTTCCAAGAGAGCAGACTGCACAGAGTCGAAAGCCTGCAGCTGGAAAATAAAACATCTGATATCATAAGTATGCAGAGTAATAATCCCTCATTTTCTCTCACAGACATCCAAGGCAGAAAAATGGCAGCCTACACAGACTCCACAATAGAACGTTTCCTCTTTGAAAACCTTTTGTTTACTTTTCTGGGTTTTTTTTGTTTGTTTTTTTGTCTTTTGGGGGAACATCACTGCCCTCTGGTGGGAGTAGGAGGCCCAGCCTTGCTCCTGGAGAGCTGCTGCTGGAGTTGAACCACCAACCCAGTGGGCTACAGTCCCGCACACAACCACTATGCCACCGGGGCTCAGCCCCCGTTTACTTTACAATCAACTGAGGAAACTGACTTCTTGACTGAACGTGGGTGATGTCTGAGCCACTAGGTAAGCCACTGACGGGACTGCCCCTCTGTCCTGGCTCATGCAGAACATTTGGAGATATTTATCTGGTCTCTTCTTCAGCCCGAGCAGCCAGACTGGCACATGGAAATAGAGTGGTGGTGGTTATCTTGTCCTTTGCAAAAAAGGTTTCTGGTCAGTCAGCCTGTCTTTTCAATCTCATGCTTTGAAATCTGTCTCTGTGGCCACTTCCTGCTTCCTGATCCTGCTTCCAGTAGCTTTGGATTTGGATGGTCTTCCTAGTTTATTCAAGGAGGGTTTTTTCCCTCTGAGGAACTGTTTTCCCAAAAGCACAGAAGAGAAAGCAGGCTTATTGTCCTGAAAAGCAGTACTTAGCATATCAACAGAAAAACCAGTTGAGCTTTCACCTCTTCATAGTATTTACTGAAGAACTGTTTTTTGCCCCAACTCCCAATTCAATCTGTCCTTAGCCCCCTCCACTGATTGATTATGAAAAGCTTACTACTGTGTTTCCTCTTCTCTCTTTTATCTCATCATAAGGAGGATGGTGATTGTGGCAATGACTGCCACTAACCATAAACACGAAAGATTAGATTTGTGTCCTTCTTTAGAGTTTGCAAGGTACTTAACGATGCTTGATCCTATTTGATCACCGTCAAACCAGGGGGACATAGATAAAGAAATCAATTTAAACTTTTATTACAGATTCTGCTTCCATTTGGCTTAAACAATAAAAGTCACTGACTCAAACGACTGAAAAAAAACATTTGAAAATTCTTTCTTTCAGTCAATCATTCATTCAACGATGTTTTCAGTGTTTTTGAAAAGCTACATTTGTGTGTGAGAGAGAGAGAGAGAGAGAAAGGTGAACGTTTTCCAATCAACCATGCATACATGTTTTATTTCGTGATAACAGTTGAAATGCCCTCAGTATAACAGCACTGTTCCTAGCTCCTCCCTGGGCAGCCCACGTCATAGTCCTTCTGTCCTCTCCAGTCCTGCCTTCTGGACTTTGTCAGACGAGCGCTGCTCTTTGGGTCTCTGTGGTTGAGTTCTCTGAGGTAGGTTCCTCCTGGGAGTTACCATTTACCTTCTAGTTCCGTCTAGTGTTTTGTAAACACAAAGGACAGGACTGTGAGAGAAATAAATAAACCAATCTGTGAATTTTGCCATTAAGAACAGGTGTTTTTAAGGTGCTTGGGAACCCTGGTGCCTGAGTGGACTACTCCTTGAGTTGCTAACTGCAAGGTCTGCAGTTTGAAACCACCAGCTCCCCTGTGAGAGAAAGATGAGTCTTTCTGTTTCGGGAAATCTACAGGGTCAGTTCTATCCTGTCCTATTGAGTCTGTATAAACCGAACTCAATTCCATGAGAGTTTGGAGTTGGAGAGAAAGCAGAACCCATGCCTAAGAGAAAGTATGATCTGGTGATAGGCAAGGCCAGTACTGGTCAAAGAAACATGCAGCAAAGGACCCCAGCCCAAATAGTGGGATCATGGAAGCTTTCCCAGGGAAATAGCAGTTTGTTATTTGAAGGGGTTGGGGACTAAGTGGTAGACAAAGGGATTAGTATATGCAAGGGTACTGAACAAGAAATGCTGCATGAATTGATTACATTAATGACTAACATGTACTAATGAACTAATATGATAGGAAGAGACCATCCAGAGAACAAGAAGAGGAAAGAATATGAAGCACCTACTAAAAGGAAGTAGATGGTAGTATTGTTTAATAAGTATAGCGTTTCTATTGGGGGTGGTGAAATTTTGGGAAACAAGTAATAGTAATAGTTGGACAACTTTGTGCATGTGGTTAGTGGTGCTGGGCCATGCACCTGAAAGCAACTAAAATGGAAAATTTCAGGTTGTGTATATTTTACTAAGAGCATAAGGAGATCTGGAAAAAGCAAAGCCTAATAGAATTCTCTATATGAGATGAGTGTTAATTAACAAGGAAGAGAGGAAAGAAACCAAATGGTAATTTAGAGCCTAGTGGCTTCCTCTATTGACCTACTGCATCATCTATAAAATTCAGAAGTATTTCATGTTTTTATTTAGAGGATTCAAAAACAAAAAACAAAACAAAATTCAGGATCAGAAATTAAGGCTCTTGAATAGACACCTCACCTTGAATCTTTTGTCACGGGCAGTCCCTGTTAGGGATGATCAGTCAAGGTACCAGCCACCAAGGAGCAATGTACCCAAGTCAAAGATTGAAGTCTTTTAGCGCTGTGACTAAATCTCACTCACAGGGGAATATGTAAAGAAGAGAGTCATGCAGCAGCATGCACCACACATATTGAGTGGTGGTTATCACTACAGATGCTGGCCCATAGCGACCCAGTGTCAAACAGAAGAAAACACTGTTGGGCGCTGTGCCACTCCCACACGGAGCCCATCCGTGCAGCCACTGCATCCATCTCTGTTGTAGAGAGTCTCCCTCTGTCATTGCCCTTCTGCTTTCTCGAGCATGGTCTCCTTTGCCAGGGACTGGTCTCTCCTGAGAACACGTCCAAAGTACGTGAGCCATCGTCTCACCACCCTTGCTTTGAAGAAGCATCTTGACCATATTTCTTCTAAGACAGATCTCTTTGTTCTTTTGGTAGTAGTCTATGGTACTTCTTAATTGATCCTCATGGAAGCCCCAGGCCGGAGGTCAAACAACATATAGACAAGGAGGTTACTTCGAGGGCTACCGTAACTGACTCATCTCATGATATTTTCAGTCACGTCATATACATAGGAAAGTTGGGTATTAAATAAGGAAGACGAGAGAAGAACCAATGTATTTGAGTAATGATATTGGCATTGAATGATATTGGTAATGAAGAGCATTGAAAGTCCCACGGATTGCCCAAAGATCTAATTCTGTCTTGGAAGCACAGCCAGACTATTCCTTAGCGACAAGGAGAGCAAGACTTCATCTCACATACTTTGGATAAGTTTTCAGGAGAAACCAGACCTTGGAGAGAGATTTCATGCTGGATAGAGTGTCAGGCCAGCGAAAAAGAGGAAGAGCTTCAACAAGATGAATTGACACCACGGCTGAGACCAGAGACTCACACATAAGAGTGACTGTGAGGATGGCCCAGGCCCAGGCAGGCATGGCTTGTTCTGTTGTATACAAGGTGGCTGTGAGTTGGAACTGCATGCACAGCACCTGATGACAATAACAACAATAATCTGTATTTTCAATATATTTCACCATCACCATCATTCCAATGCATTGGGTCTTCTTTGGTCCTCATCAAGTAGTAAAGCCTGAGGCTTCTGCAGCCACCTGTAACTTCCTGTTCACTTTCTGGTCCTCAATGGCATGACCCCTCTATGCAGGCACGTGGCCCTGCACGTGGCCCTGCGTAACTTTTGTTATGCAGAATCGGAATGCTTCTGTACATCCAGGAGGCTTATTTCACGTTTCTATTTTCGTGAAGTGTTTTATGGGACACGGGGATATTTTCTTTTTAAATTCTTACTCTCTAGAGCACAGTATACACAGGATCTCAGAAAGCTTTCAGCATATAAATTAATTAAGGCAAATAAAACCATTTCACTGCTCTCCAGCAAGTGTTTCAGATTCCAGTTGGCTTACAAGTTTTCTCTCAGGAAACACCTGCTGACTTGAGGGACTTCTGTGCCTTGCTGAGATAATGGTGCCCAATAATTTACAAGCGCCGAGCTCTGTCATAGGCACTTGGATTAGAATTAATTGAAACCCCAGTCCCACAAAAGAGATGACTCAGCGGGACCCCTTGGGAAATAATTTACACCATTGTTTATTACATAATATCTAACACAGGTTCATTTTGCAAAGAGCTGTTAAATATGAAAGGACAAACCATCCCGTTGAGAATCAACTTGCCCCTTGTTCCAGCATCTTTACAGACCCAGGTGTTCTAATGTCAGAGTGGTGACACCATGGCAGCCTACAGTGAAGACTCTAATTTGTGGGGTTTCTCCGACTGTCTGTTGATGGCTTTCTTCTGACTCGGCCTCCATTCTTCCTCTACCAACATTTAGCCTTTGCTTCTCATAAGGATGTCTGTCTCCATTAATTTGGATAGATTACTGTTACTGAGAACTCATTTGGTCTCCTGTAAGTACTTTCAAAACAAACACCAACCTCACTGCCATCGGGTTGATGTTGGCTCGCAGTAGCCCTTTAGGACAGACTAGAACTTCCCCCTGTGAATTTCAGAGACCGCAATGGTCGGCAGGAGTTGACAGTCCCATCTTTCTCCTGCAGGCTGGCTGGTGGTTTTGAACTGCTAACCTTGCCGTAAGCAGCCCAATGTGTAAGCTCGACACCACCCGAAGAATCGATGCTTTTGAATCGTGGTACTAGAGAAGAATATTGAAAGTCCCGTGGACTGCTAGATACAAACAGGTCTGTCTTGGAAGAAGTAGGACCAGATGCTCCTTAGAGGCAAAGATGGCAAAACTTCATCTTACGTACTTTTGGTTATGTTGTCAGAAGAAACCACTCCCCATACAAGGAAATCATGCTTGGTAAAATAGAAGGGGAGAGAAAAGAGGATGTCCCTCGATGAGACGGATTAACACAGTGACTGCGTCAATGGGCTCCATCATAGGAAGAATAGTGAGGCTGAAACAGGACCAGGCAATGTTTTGTTTTGGCGTGCATAAGTCCCTATGGTTCGGAACCTACCTGATGACACTTAACAACAAATGATGAAATTGTCATCATTTGACTGGAAGTACTTAAGGCAATGTCTCAAAGACATTTTACATTATACTGAGATGCTCTAAATCTTGACTTACTACAGCATGAGAACTGGGACGGGTGCTGTAACTGAAGAGCACGGCTAATATTCCATTACTCAGCCTTCACTAAAGTGAGGGCCTGCTTCTCGGGGACTGGGACTTTATCCTTATTGCTCTTTGCAATCCAGTGAATGTTTCACTTCATCCATTCTTCCACTCACATTAATATTTTATATTCAAGAGCATGGTTCAGAGTCTCTTCTGACATTCATTTTGGTGTTCTCACTGGATGCACTTTTGGTCCATGAGGGACAACTTGTCTCATGGTGGGACTGGTCCTATGGTCCTCTCTGTGCATTGGCTGTTCTAAGCAGGAATATCATCCTTGGGGCTTGGTAGGCCAGGATGTGATCCACTCTCTCTCCTTCTCTCTTTGTTTCTGTGTGCTATGGTCAGACATGTTCCTCTCCCTGAACTGTGGCCTCAGTACCAACCTCTGAAGTGAATTCTTCAGACGGCGAGGGTGTTGTCCACATAGTTGGAATTGGCACTGGCCCCTCAGACCTCTTTATTGGTTCCCTGCTTCGTGCCAGATTGTTGCATTCGTGTCTTTGTGTACCTGATTGGATTCCGGTCCCTCTCTTCCCCTCCTGCGGAGATATAAACAATTTCCCCTTGGGTGGATTAGTGCCCTGTTCCTCCACTACCCATGTCTCTTTTTTTCCCTTTCTTATCTTTTTTGTTTTGTTTTTTGGGCATCACTGCCCTCTGGTGGTGGGAGTAGGAGGCCCAGTCTTTGCTCCTGTGGAGCCACTGCTGGAATTGAACCTCCATCCCAGTGGGCCACAGTCCCGCGCACAACCACTACGGCACCGGGGCTCAGCCCCCTTTCTTATCTTTTTAATGACCATTTCCTTCCTTCTTATAAATGTCCATGATGACATTCTACACTATGCATCTAGTCTTCAGTCAGTGGTATTCAATGCATGGGATTGATTCTTGAGATGGACTCTAAATTCAGCTGGGATATACTCATGGTCCAACGTTCCCTCTTGTTGAATTGTCTTGATTTTCTTTAATACCTACTTCACCTTGCACATAAGCAACTGATGATCTGTTCTGCAGTTGGTCTGCAGTTGGCCTTATAATGATCAATGGAGCTTCTCCATCATCTCTTCCACAGGTATAGTCAGTTTGACTTCTGTGTAGTCCATACAGTGTGGTCAACATGTATAGTTGCTATCTATGATGTCAGAAAAAAAAACAAGTATTTTCAATGGAGAAATCATTGGTCTTGCAAAATCCTATCATGAAATCTGCATCATTTCGGTCACCAACTACTGATCCTTCTTTATTTCCAACTTTTGCATTCCAATCACTTAGCTATTTCAGGTGGTAGCGAATGTCCAAGGAAATGTGGTATTGAAGAAAGAAGTCCAAGCTGCACTAAAGGTACTATGCAAACAAATAAGACTCCAGAAATTAATGGAAGGTTATTGAATGTTTCAACAAATGAATGCCGATAATATTGGAAAATGTATATTTGTTTTATTAGCTATGCAAATGTGTCTTAGACGAAGCTGGGATGTTGAGATTCTATTGTCTCACATGTTATCAGGAGGGACCAGTCCAGGGAGAAGGACAATGTCCTTGGTAAAGCAGAAAGCCCCAAATAATAATACTTTATAAATTATCAAAGGTTCATGGAGGACGTGGGAGCAGAGAGGGAGGGGAAATATGAGAATCTGATACCAGGGGCTTAAGTGGAAAGAAAATGCTTTGAGAATGATGATGGCAACAAGTGTACAAATGTGCTTTGTATACTATGGATAGATGGATGGATTGTGATGGAAGTTTATGGACCCCCAATAAAATGATTTTTTAAATATTACACAAAACTTGGAGAAAATATTTCTACTACCTTGAGATGAAAAGGCCCTTGTAAGCCTAACACCAAAAGCTCAAGTCATAAAGTTAAAAAAAAAAGCGTATTTATTTATACAAAAAATTTAATCCATTTGCCAGTAAGCACTTTAACCGAAATAAAAAAGAAAACGTCAAGTAGGGAGGGAGGGGGAAAAAGAGGATCTGATCCCAAGGGCTCAAGTAGAAAGAAAATGTTTTGAAAACAATGATGGCCACATATGTACAATTGTGCTTGATCCAGTTGATGTAT
>PVJH01032762.1:0-22314 GCA_004026705.1 Nesogale talazaci | reverse complement strand
CACCATGCCAGGACCTATCTGGTGGATTCGTATTTGCATTCCAGTCCCACGGCAATTAGGACAACACTCGACCGCTCCTTTCTTACCACCTCGGCCTTCACATTTGTCACAAATCACATTCTTTTGCAGAGCTAGTTTTCTTGTCGCGCCATTATACAAATCTTCTAGTGTTACCGAGAGTTGATGCACCACGTTTTTTTCCTCTCCTTTCTCTCTGCATCCTTCCGCCGCCTCCAAAGAACATATCAAAGATGTCCATGGGCGAACCAAAACCACCGCCTGCTCCCCCCTCCTTGATGGCCTGCTCCCCGCCTTTGTCATACAATTCTCTTTTCTTGGCATCAGACAGCACTTCATATGCTTGAGAAATCTGTTTAAACTTCTCGCCTTCATTTGGGTTCTTATCAGGATGGTACTTCAAGGCCAGCTTCCGGTAAGCTTTTTTCAGCTCTTCCTGGGTGGCACTGGGTTTGACCCCCAAAACATCGTAGTATGTGGTTTCTTTCACCATTTTCTACCACCGTTGAGCGGGCCGAGCCGGGGTGGGGCGCGGGCAGGAGCTGATCGGTGCGCGCAGCCGGGCGCTCCTCCGCCTCTCCGGAAGCGTTCTGGAAAGTTCCCCCGGTATCTTATTGTTCTTATTGTTTACTGTCTTAATCTTTGATTCCACCCCCCCTCCCCAAATGCAGATGTTCTCCTGTGGCTTCTTCTGGATAGGCACCAAGCTTTCCAGCTCCACTGAGTCTTTGACAGCTCCTGGCACAAGGCTGGAAGTTGCTCAACACAACTTAGGGAGGGAGAAGGGGGACCTTGGGATATATTTGAATCTGGTTTTGAACAGCAGTAACCTAAGAAACGAAGTAAAAGGAGCAGTCCCAACATCCATTCTTCCAAACTTCAGAGGATAAAGCTAAGACATACGACTCTCTCCGAACCCTCTTTATTTCAGAGAGTTGTAAGCAAATGAGATAATTTAGTGTGTTCAAAGTCTAGGTTCCTACTACCAAAATCTTAGCAGCATGTCCCTATAACCCACCCTGCCCATGAAGTACACAAACAAAATTCTGCTCAGTCGCAACAACAACAACAACAACATCAACAAACTCAATTTCTCTTGCCCCGTTATAAAACGTCGGGATGGTCCCTAACCATTTTATAACCTGTCTGAGTATTTTTAGTACAGCTACGATACAGATGTTGGAATGCTAAATTCAGAAAATGGAAAACAGAAGGTTTTGTTGACAAGTCCAGCACTTGACAGAAAGAACAGAGCGTTCAAAATAGAAACCGGGATGTACCTGAAAGCAGCGCTAAGGTATTAAAATAAATTATTCACCTCTGACTTCCACGGAGAGATGTTGAGTGTTCCATTTGGCAGGAATCCCGAAGAACAGGGTGGGATGGGGAACAGAGAACTTGGATTCAACATCTTGACGCTGGATATAATATTTATGCTGGACATAATATTTAGTTCCTTGCAAAGTCGTTTGAGGGGGGAGGGGGCAGGGGGAAGTCTTCACCAACATCATCCAGGCAAGAAGCTGTTCCCTTTCCCTTCCCTCATGGGTCTCATGCAGTCGGAGGTGAAAATGGACACATGAACGGATGGTCTCTTTTCTATGCACCCCCTCCCTCTCTGTGACTTTTTGTTTTTATTTTATTTTAAACAATTTCTACACGAGATTCATGGTATAGTCCCACCATCTAAGCACACGCCCCCATTTAAAGCTATTTGCCTTAAGTCTATCATTTTGTTTTAAATGAAAATGTAAAATTGATGCATTAAAAGCTGCTACTGTATCTCGGAGTTGTAAATGGCTTCAAGGTTTCTTTCGGCAGGTTTTTCTTCCTTTGGGTGTGTGTGGAGCCCTGTGGCGGTCAGGGAAGTGGACTGTAAGATACAAAGCAAACAGCTACCATTTGGAAGCATTTTGGGAACATTCCATTCGGGGAATTTACGGGGTTTTTTTTCCCTTTCTGTTCTGTTTAACTAGTTAGGTGCAAAGCCTTATCTCAACTGTGTAAGCCAGGTACCACTCTGACATGGCTGGATCATAATATTCAATATTGCAGTTCCAATATACAAAAAGAATATCAGTTCATGATGGAAATAACGTGAAGCTAAGATTCCAGAAGCAGATGTAATTCAGATCTCAGAACCAGCTACGTGTGTTGTGCAATCATTTGCTCTATGCCAAAAGCGGACATTTCTCTGCAATTCAGCTGTGAAATTCCATGTAAAAATAGCTTCCACGAGGAAAGGTTTTTTTTTTCCTTTCTGCTGTTGATTAATTGAATGAATCAATTCTATTTTGCCACTTGGAAGTGTAAAGGCAACATGTGATAATAATCCTTTCTCAAATATAACTGTTGGTTTCCGATAGAATTTTCAGGAAGTACAGTTAGGTAAAAAGAAGCTTTAAAGAATCACTTCTGATCTCAATAATATTTTTGTGCTTCTGCTTTTTCTCATATATGTATGTATTGTATGTATATCCTAAAAAGAAAAGTTATGAAAACAAAGTTTACTTCTTTGTCTAGGGTTGAGAAACCTAACAAAACATTGATGGATTAGGCAGCCATCATAAAAATTATATTAAGGGGGTGGAGGGATGGTGGAATAGAAAGGGGGAACCAATTTTAGGAATTTACATATAACTTCCTCTCTGGGGCACCGACAACAAGGAAGTGGGTAAAGGGACACATTGGACAGTGTACGGTATGAAAAAGTAATAACAATTTGTAAATTATTGAGTTCATGGGGGGGAGAGGGAATATGGGGAGCTGGTACAGGGGGCCTAAGTGAAGGGAGGATGTTTTGAAAGTGATGATGGCAACAAGTGTGCAATTATGGCCTGCATACAATTGATATGTGGATTGTGATAGGAGTTGTATGAGCCCCCAATAAAATTATTCATAAAAATATATATTAAGGAATCTCAAGATCATCATCATCATAAATGTTAAACTTATGAAGTGCCTGTGTATGAGGCAGAAGGCCTTCTGGGGTTTAGTAGTAGCTGAATACTTCACCCAAACTGGTAGTTTGAATTTACCAGCTGTTTCAAGGGAGAAGCACTTGGCATTCCACTGCTATGTAGATTAAAGCTTTGGGAACCCTCTGGGACACGTCCACTCTGTCTTACAGTGCTCCTAGAAAGGAGAACAAGGTTGGCGGGAGACTCTTTCATGACTTCCAGTATGTACCTGACACAACAATGCATGATGAAAGTGGAAAAGACCCGAAGTACGTATGGATGAAGATCAAAGATGACAGCCTTTGATATGAATTGTAGTTCAACACAAAGAAACAAAAATCTGGACCTGTGGACTTAGCGGTTCAAATCCAGCGGTGGCTCTCAGCAGCAGCGCTGGGTAGCTCCCACGACCACCAGAGGGCAGTGATGCGCCCCCCCCCCCCCAAAAAAAAAATCTGGACTAATAAGAAACATTGGTATGGATTGAGCTCAACACAAAGAAAACACAACTGGACCAATAAGAAACATTCTGATAAATGCAGAAGAGATTAAAGCTAGCAAGGATTTCATCGTATCTGGTTATATAACCGATTCTTATGAAAGCAGAAATCAAGAAATAAAACCTTGCAATACAGAACTCTTTCATGGGTTAGAATATACAAGCGTATTTCCAACCATTTCATATGCACGTGAAAGAGAGACAAGGCAGATGGAAGACCAGAGAAGAATGGATATTTTGCATAATGTTGTTGCCGAATATTGTTGAGTATACCATCACCTGCTAGAAGAACCAACATATCTGTGCTGGAAGATGTACAGTCAGAACGCTCCTTAGAAGCAAGCTGTGAGCTCCTGCCTCATGGACGTTGGACCTGTGTCAAGAGGGATAAGGAGACGGATATCATGCTTGGTTAAGCCGAGGATCAGCAAAATGAGGAAGACCTTTATCAACACGAGTCTACAACGAGCTCACATGTAAGAATTGTGAGGTCGCTGCAGAACTCAGCAGTGTCTTGTTCCATTGTGCATAGGGCTGCTATGAGATACTTTGCACCTAACAACAACTTTATGGCTGTGAAATAGGTACTGACAAGAAGCTCTCCCTACAGGCTGGTTTGGTAGGCGTTCTCAGTAGGACTATTAATTATATGATGACCCATCTCAGATTACACAGCCCAACGAAAACATTTTTTCTTCCCGTGTCTTGGTCTTTAGGACTGTTTCTAGGGTTATTTGCTGTGCTGATTCGGAAAAATTGCATTGACTAGACCACATCATCTCTGGTTTCTTAGATATGGCAGTCTGCTATATTTTTAGCCATTAAGTCATGTTACATAATTTATCATCCTCCTTTTAAGTCTGAAAAGAATTCAGATCCACAAATTAGGAGATAAGGCAAAAAAGTAAACATTTGAAAAAAATTAAGTAACAAGGGACTTCCAAAGGAAGCTGCGTATGGATACATAGTGGCAAGTTGGTTATACATCAAGGGGCAATCATAAGGTCAGTGGCTTGAATCCACCAGTCACCCTGCAGCTTTTAAAAGCTTTCAATGTATGAAAACCCAAAGAGTCACTTCTTTTCTGTCCTGTGTGGCCACTATGAATTAGGAGTGACTAGATGGTAGCAGACTTTTCTTTTTGGAATGGGAGCCTATGTAATAGTTACAGAGACTACACGTTAGATACTGCAAAGCTAGAACACAGCTCGAGAAGAGTGGAAGACAAAATAAAATTAAAAACCTTGCAAGGGCACATTTATGGAAGGTGTAAGGGCATCTTAGTGAGTGTCAAGAAGGTAAGACTTTAAAACAATTTTCAGAAATATCTTGAAGAGCTAAATTTTTCTTCTCCACACAATGTGGTAAATATTTCAGAAGACATTTTTAATATACTGAAACCAACAGATTGCAAACATTGTTAAACATCTCAAAGGTGAGGTTGACTCCAAGCTTCTTTAGAAAACAAATTCTCACTTTTCTCTTAAGAGTGTGTTGTGCCATCTTAGAACAAGACTACAGCATTTCCGTTTCTGTCAAGGAGTGTGAATGCTGACAAACTCACTCTGGGTTTCAGAACATTTGAATCTCTATTTATTGTACCAAACTCATTACTAGTGTGGCAGTCATGTGCTTATGTTAATTTTATGATTGAAATGTAGGGGTGGAGTCTAGCCTGTTAATTTGGCGATAGCCATTGAGTAGCCAATGAGGCCTCTATGTGGGCATGGCTTTCTCCTGATACATCTGGGAAATCTCGCGATATTTCCCTTGTGAAGATGAGAAGCTATCTTCCCCAATTGTTGGGAATTAGTCTGAGAGACGATGAATCACAGACAAGACAAGTTGGCAGCGTCCGAGAAGCTGGAGGAGCCGGCGGAGAGACCACACGGCTTTGCCCTGATGGAGCCAGACCTCTGAAGCTGGGGCGGCTACATAGAGACCTCTGCCAGCGAAGAGTTGTTTCTGCTGTTGATGGACCCTGAGGGCTGGAAGCGAGGAGCCATGTGGAGACCCCTGCCCGGATTCTGCACCCACTGACCTGTGACTTCGTGAGTTGGATGGAGATTTTATAGACTGATATCGGGCATATGGGTTAATATCGGACTAATGACTTTGAACTGGACTGGGCTGGGATGCCTTATCACTGTCACATTCCTATTGTATATAAACCCTTTCCTTATATCGATATGCGTGTCTATGAAATTTGTTCCTCTAGTCTACCCGAACTAACACAACCAGTCAGTTGAAAAAGACTCGTAGTGACCCTACAGGATAGAGTGGGATTTCTCCCCTGGGCCTCTGAGGCTGTGACCTTTTATAGTAACAGAAAGTCTCACTTTTCTTTTGCAGGGCCACTGGTGGACTGGCATAGCGGACCTTGTAGTTGGCAGTCAAACACATAACCCGCTACATCATCAGACCTCCTGGTTTCTTGTACACTAACGCTTCTTTCTGGCCCTCTTCTAAATTGGATCTGCCTGCTATTCAGTTTCAAATAAAGGTGAAGTAATACTTGGGGGGAGGGGGAAACTTCCATTTCATGTAAGTTGTTTTGTTCAAATCTATCTTTGGATCAAAAGACACCATAACTTACCTAAATATTTAGTACAGCACAATGACGTTAAATAAAACCGGGGTGCACTTCCTCTATCTCAGGCGAGCTAACACTGCAGGAAAGATCATGATGATCTTGTGGGTGAGCAGAGTGAAGAGTGGTATGGCCTTCACCTAATCTGGGGTCCATTTGAGGATGAAGAGTGTAGGGGTGGAGTCCGTCCTGTCAATCTGGAGATAGCCAACGAGACCTCTGTGTGGGCATGGCCTTCTCCTCTGAGAAGTCTGGGAAATCTGGTACTTTCTTCTTGGAGGCAGAGACACTATCTCTCTCAGTTCATTTGCTGGGGGACTTTCTACTGACAAGGCTTACTTCCTGGGAGATGTTGCAGCTGATGAGACACTGGCATCATGCTGATAGACCCTGAGCCCAGGAAATGGGAGGAGCCACGGGGAGAGCCCTGCCAGCACTGAGATGCTTCTACCACCACTGGGTATGCAAGGCTTTGCACTCACTGGCCTGTGACTGTCCAGGTGTCATTGCATGTGCTTCATGAGTCTGAAGAGGACTTATGGATTGGTACTGGACATATGGGCTAATATTGGACTTAGGACCTTGGACTGGACTGGGTTGGAATGTTTTCTCAATGTTCAATTGCTCTTGTATATAAACCTCTTTCTTATACACATATGTGTGCTTAAGAATTTGTTTCTCTAGTCTATCTGGATTAACACAAGCGGGATAAAGCATATGTCCTGTATTTCAAATACAAGAGCTGGCAGAAGAAAACTGGTGCCATTTTAAGAATCGAAGGGCCAAATATACCCAGAAACATGCCTAACATTTGAGACACTAAAAAGTAAGCTGGCCAGTGTTGTCTGAAATAGCCTTGTTTTAAATATTCTGTGAATAGGTTTTGGAAGACAGTATCAAATTTCAGGTGCAAGAAAGCCAAGACACCTACAGTTGAAATTTGTTTTATCCTAGGCATTTTAATCCAGTTTCAACATATTGAGCTTAGTCCAATGAATTTTTTTATTAGGCTAGTCTAGTTAAAAAAAAGAAAGAAAAACATTTTAACACTACGTTCAAAATGGAGGAAATGACTTCTTCTAAAGTCACCTCTAAATGCTCACTTTAAAAGAATGAAAGCATGATGCTTTATGTGTGTCATTTCCTCTATAAAGCCTTTCCTCCCTGGTCTCTTGTCCTTTGAAAGACACTCTGTCTATCCCCTCCAGGACTGGGGTCTCTCTTACAGCATTTCAGGAACACAGTAAGTTCACTGTATCTGGTCATCTGCTTCCCTTCCACTCAGCCTCCGGAGGTGTCTTTTGGTTGTCTGAGTGCCTGATTTTCTAACACGGTGGGTGTTTACTCCCTAGAATGAATGGATTAAGATCACATTAGTTGTAGTTCACATTGTGACTTATATGATGGGAGAATGAGGATCTGAAACCCAACCTTGAGGTGTCCTCTCTCGCATGTAAAAAGCAAAGGCATTGGTGAAGCTTTTGCTAGTACAAACATCCCTTTTAGAAATAAATTCTGTCCTTGTGGGTTTGAAAAAAAGATTTTGTTTGATTTTAGGATATATTTAGCCTTAAATTTTATAAGGAAAAGCTTAAAAAACACCATCAGATAAAAATTTCTAAATGTATCCAGACATGAGCAAGGCTTTAAGGATGGAGAGTAAAGCCCTATCACATCCCCCCACCATCGTGCCTCCCAAATTTGGTAAAAGGGCTAGAGGGTCAACTCCAACCCGACCCAGCTTAACTTGGCTTCTTTATCGGAAGCAGTGAGCACAGCAAGAGGGCTTGGGAATTCCAACAGACAGAAATTCCCTGACTAGTGTCCCTGCATCTGTAGAAACCATCTTCTGCTAGGCCAACGCTCGACTATGAGCTGAAAGTTGGGTGGTCTGAACCCATCCCGAGGTGCCTCAGAAGACAGGCCTGGTAATCTCATCCACGGTCACAGCCTTGGGCATCCCTTGGAGTCCGAGTCCATTCACCCAGCGCAGAGGGAGTCATCCTGGGTGAAAAGCGAACAGCAGCCACCAAAGGTACAATCAATGAGGATTTCGTTTCAGACCATTCAACTGCATCTGAAATGCTACTCTGCGTCTTACCCTCTCTCAGTATGGACCCAAGAGCAAATCAACCGCCCCCGCCCCCGAGTTTCTTCCCCTGGTGCGTGTGCTTTGCTGTCTCGACATCCACTGAACAGCCTTGGAATGTGTGCTGTGAAGGACCCACATGAAGATGCTGTGAATGCTCATCTAAAATGGACACAGGTCCTTTCCTCAAAGGTCTTTCAGTAGGGTGGAGGAGAGAGAAATCAAGAAATCACACAGGTACATGATTATAGGCAGGAACATATTCTTAGAAACAACTGTGAAGTCACAAACCAGGTGAAGCTGCATGCCAGAGAAGGCTCTTGAGGAAAAATGATTTGACTGACTGAGACTTGAAGGAAGAGTGGAACAAACACAGTAGTGTGTGTGTGTGTGTGTGTGTGTGCAAGCCTGCACATCCCACTTATGTGTCATCCTATAGAAACTCCAGGATTAAAAAGAACAAGGAACATTTATGAAAATGAAAGGCCAGTGTTGCTGAAGGAGAGGGATGCAAAAAGTGTCTGGAGAGATAAAGAAGGGTCAGCTCAAGGTGAGGCTTACAGACCTTCTAAGGGGTCTGCTCTGCCAAACGTAACAGGAAAAGAAGTCAGGAGTCACAGAAGAATTTTAAGAACAAGAATGAAACTACAAGCCATGTCTTTGAAAACAACAAAAAGGAATTTCTGGCTGCTCAGAGACCTATTTAGAGGGGAGCAAGCATGGGTTCTGGGAAATCCATTATGATACCATCTGATGAGGGAGAAAGAGATGATGGAGGCTGGGGGAAGGAGGGCAACAGCAGAGTCAGGACCTCTTTTAAGAAAGAACCAATCCAGAGCAAACCTGTTACCATCTAGCCTCAGAGCAGCCCCCTCAGGGAGGGTTTAACAGACCCACAGATTTCTCAGGCTGAGACCTTTATAAAAGCAGAAGGCAGCATCTTCTCCCATGGAGCAATGGGTGAGTCAGAAGAGATGACTTTTCTATTAGCAGTTGAGCTGTTCATCACTGTGCCACCAGGGCATCTGGGGAGAGTCAGCAAGACTCTCAAATGGATCAGATTTGGGGGAGGGATTTTAAAAAAAAGGAGACTGACAGGTGACTTCTAATTTCGGGCTTAGAAAACTTATGACAGAAAGAGGCATTGACCAGTAACAAGTGCAGTATCAGAGACCAGATCTGGGGCAATATAAAGAAGAATTCAGGGTCAGGTGCCAGGTAGCCAGTTGAGTCAGTGAATGCAGATGTCATGGAAGCATTGGGTGAATGAAGTAAAAGTCAAAACCATCACCATTTGAGTGGGGGCAACAGAAAAGTGAGTGAGTGCAGATGGGTTCCCCAAGTGGAAAAAGGTATAATGTACAAAGACCAGGACACTCAGGACACTGTCTGGAGAGATGTCAACATCATGGCTGGTTATCTGACCCCAGAGTGGCCTGGAGAAGGGAAGAAAAACCAAAGAAGAAACACTTCAATGGGAAGATGGTTAGTGATTTTGAACGCTGCTGAGAGATCCAGAGGGCTGAGGGCTGAAACGTGATCATTAAATCGATCTCCCGTGAGGTCAGGGGCCTGGACAGCAAAGACTTGCATGTGTTGGAGCCAAAGCCAGACTGCAATGTGCCAAGGAACGAGTGGGTGGGAAGGAAGTGGATGCAGCGGGTGAGACCCACTTCTTAGAACAGTTTAGTTTAAAGGAGGGGAAAGGGAGGAGGTAGATGGGGAGATAAAAGGAGAGTATTTTTAATTTATCTTTGTAAGTATGAGAAAGAGCTGAGCATGCTTATTTACACATAAAATCCAATAAAGAAGGAGATGTTCAAAGAGAAAAGAAATATATAAGGGCACGTGAGGTTCCTGACATGGCAGAAGAAAGCAGGATTTAGCAGGGTGAGGTTAGCGCTCGCTAGCTATGAGTATGTTTCACCGTTAAGGTGAAGAAGGGAGAGGATGGGTGCAGACACAGGATCACCGGTAGGTTTGGCAGCATAGCTGGAAGCTGAAGAAATCCTCTTCCATCTGTACTGGCAGTCATTAATTGCAGAAAGAGAAGTATGGGCGCACAGAAGAGGCATTTGGTCACTGTGATTATGATGCAGACCATAGCAAAATTTTACCTAAAAGGAAAATTCTTCCTTCTGTACTGACCTTTTCATCTTTTTGTTTTTTTTGCCATAGAGTTTCCCCCAAACCCAAAAAACCAAACCAAATGCACTGCCATGAAGTGGATGCAGACCCATCAGGGCTCAGGAGGGCGGGGTCGAACTGGGCTTCTGCTGTGGGGCTGGGATTGTAAAACTGAGCAAACTTTAATGAACTCAGTGGCCGAGCTGGCTCCACCTTTCCTGGACGTTTGATGCTGTGAGTTTGACAAGTGCATACAGCTGTGTGCAGCCAACACCGACGTCAAGATGGAGAGAGCTGTAATCATCCTCAACACTTTTCTGCTTCCTCTTTGTCATCGCTCCCTTTTTCTCCCAGCACATTTGGCAACCAGTGGTTTGATGTCTGTTTCCATAGTTTGGGCTCTGATGGAATGTCCTGTTAATAAAATCACATGGGCTTCCCACCCACCCCCTTGCCGTTTTCTTTCACGTAGTATAATGCTTTCTCCAAAGGATTCTTATCCAAGTTATTGCTAGTGTCCACAGTATCCATAGTCTCATTCACTTGTTCGTGGAAAAGAATCCCATTGTGTGGTAGTACCACTCATCCAGGTGAGGGTCGCTTGGGTCGCTTCCATTTCTGGGCAACTGTGAATAAAGCTGCTATGAATATTGAGGTAGAGTTCTGTATGTAGACATATGCTTTCCTTTCTCATGGATGAATATCAAGAGTGGGGTTGTTGGAAATGAATTAGGCGTCCTGGTTCACTTTATAAGAAACTGTCAGAGTGTTTTTTCAAAGTGACTATACGATGTAGCATGCCCAGTTTTAGCTGTTCTGTGTCCTTGTCAGCACTTTTGATGGTCAAATTTTTTAGAAATCTGTTCCAGTAATTGTACAGTAGTATTCCATTATGGTTTTACTTGTATTTCCCCAAATGACCAGCGATGTTTAGTTTTCATGTCTTTGATATCAGATAGAGTGATCCCTGATAAAGTCTGTGTAGAACTTTTGTACATACTTTTCTGTGCTCTTATTATTGAGTTATGAGAATCTTTAATACCTTCTGGATGTAAGCTCTTTGTCAGATATGGCTTTTTAAGACAGCTTCTCCCAATCTCTAGAGCATTATAAAAATTTTCTTAACTGTTTTTCAAAGAGCAGAAATTCTAAATTTTGATGAAGTCCAATTTATCTATTTTTTTCTTTTGTGCTTCATGTGTGTTATATCCTAAGAAATCCTTGCCTAATCCAGGCTCACAAAGATTTGCCCTGTTTTCTTTGAACAAGTTTATACATTATGTTTTACATTTAGATTTATGATCTATTTTGAACACACACACACAGACACACACACAGAGGCATGCCCCCAAATCCAGAACTTTTTTCCAAAGCTATGCATTTAAATTTTTTACAAAACAACCTTATCATCCTTAAAGTACTCTCCATTACATTTAATACTCTTCTATGTCATCAAATCACTGTCCTTTCATGTGCCTTTTCATTCACAGGAACAAAAACAAGTTGCTTGGAGCAAGGTCGGGTGAGTCAGGTATGTGGAACAAGAGGAACATGATGTTTGTTACCCAAAATTGGCACACCATGATGGCTGCATGAACAGGTGCATTGTCGTGGTGGCAAAACCAGTTCCCTGTCTGCCACAAATCAGGCCTTTTTTGTTTTTTTGTTGTTGTGGGTTTTTTTTTGCATCACTGCCCTGTGGTGGAAGTAGGAGGTCCAGCCTTGCTCCTGGAGAGCTGCTGCTGGATTTGAACCACAAACCCAGTGGGCTGCAATCATGCACACAACCACTACGCCACCGGGGCTCAGTCCCCAAATCAGGCCTTTTTTCTCACACTGTTATGACACAATCTTTCAGAGTCTCTAATTAGAAAGTTTGATTAACAGTCTGAACTGGTGGAACAAATTCCAAATACACTACCTCTCTCACATCCCAGTGGAGGCTTTTTATCATTTTTGGTGAGGGAAGGAGTACCACTTCATATATATGCTTCAAGATAAGCATTATTCTTCCTTTAAAGAGTTATTTTGGTAATCTTTGTATTAAATTTATAGGTCAAGCTGGAGAAAATGGATCTGTTAAGAACAGTACAGGAACTTAACATATTATTCCACGTAGTCATTCTTTGGTTATTCTTATCAATGTTCTTTTAGTTTCCAGTATACCAATTTTGCCATATATTTTGGTAGATGGATCTTTAGTCATTTTGTGTTTGGGTTCATTTTCTATTTGGCTTTCCTTGATGGTATTGCAAAAGAATGTGTTACTTATATTTAAATTTTTGTTTGGTGCTACTTCGCAGAAATACCATTGAGTGAGTATATTACCCTAGTATCTAAGCTATTGCCCTAGCTTGCTAAGCTCATTTGTTAATTCTAGCAGTCTTTCACGTGGGTTCGTTGGGGTCCTGAATAAAAGCTGCTGTGTTGCTCCATTTCCAATTTGGTGTGTTTTTCTATATTTTTTTCACATATTGCATTCAGTAGAACTTTAAGGTTAATGTTGAATAGAGATAGCAGGAAAGGCTATCCTTGCCTTGCTTCTTTTTTTTTGTGTGTGGCATCACTGTCCTGGTGGGAGTGGGAGGCCCAGCCTTGCTCCTGGAGAGCTGCTGCTGGATTTGAACCGTACTGAAAAATCTCTTGAAAAACGCCATGTAAAGGGAGAGCAGGAGCGCTATGAAAATTCACATAAGGTTAGAAGACAACATTAATGAAAATGCTGTCATGATGACTGTGTTACTGTGAGACAAAGCAAGGTACACAACTGAGTTTCTTATTTGCTGGTCAGCCCTGTGAACTGCAGTCCCGCACACAACCACTACGCCACCAGGTCTCAGCTGTTTCCTGTTTTAAGGGAAAGCATTCTTTTTAAAATTGTTAATTATTTTATTAGCTTCATTTTTTAAAAGATGCCTTTGATCAGGTTGTAAATGTTCCCTTACAGTCTGAGATAGTTAAGGTTTATTGTGCCAAAGTGGCCGATAAACACATGCGAGATTTAATTTAAGGGTGGAGAGAGAAATGATTTGATGAGCCTCACCTTTCTTGTTCTTGGGTCTCTTGTTCTCTGATGGTTGGTCCACTGAGGGGCTGCCTTAGCCAGTTCCCTGCTTCAGTTGGCAAGGCTCACTTCCTGCAAGACAACCCTGAGGAGAAGTCACATGGACCTGCCCTGATGCAGGCCTGGGTGCTGGAGCAGCTGCATGGAGACCCCTGCCAGCACTGAGATGCTTACTTACACACTGATTTTCTCCTGCATTCAGGGTCATTGCTTGCATTTTGTGAGATTGATGAGGGCTTTGTAGATTGGTGTCAGACATCTAGGCTAATGTTGGATTTATGGGCTTGGATAGCACTGGGTTGGATGTTTTCTGAATATGCACTTACCCTCATATAAAACTCTCTTTGATACATATGAGTTTCTGTCGATTTGTTTCCCTATTTTACCGAGACTAACATGTAGTCTTTCTTGCTTTTCTGGGAATTTATATCATGTGTGCATGTTGAGTTTTGTCAAGTACTTTTTGCCGATTTTAAGATGATTAGTCTTTTTTCCCTTTCTTCAGTTGATGTGGTACAATAAGTTGATTCACGTTTGAATGTGAAAACAATCTTGTGTCTCTGGGATCACTGCCACTTGGCCATGCTGCATTATCCATTTTATATTTTACTGGACTTGATTTGCTAATATTTTGGAATCTATTCATCTGCTTTTGGTATCAGGATATGCTGGCCTCATAAAACAAGTTGAAAATTGTTCCTTCCACCTTTGTTTTCTGGAAACATATGTAGGGAATTGGTATCTTTTCTTCTTTATATGTTTGCTAGAATTCATAATGATGTCTTTGGGTCCACAATGTTCTTTGCTGGAAAGTTTTGAACTATGAATTCTCTCCAGGGAGCTTTGGGATTTTGTGTCTTTAAAAACACTGTTGATTTTACCTGAGTTAGCAATTTATTGCTATACTGTTGTTCCCTTTATAGTCCCTTGTCTGTCAGTTTTTTGTCCTGTGGTGTCTTGCATGTTGCTCTCATGCTGGAAGCTATGTCACTAGAAATCCAAATTCCAGAAGGGTGTCTGTTTCAGTGGAGATTCCAAACTGAGCACAGACTAAGAAGAAGGGATTGACTGTCCACTTAGAGGAATTAGCTTTTGAAAGCCCTATGTCATCGAAACATCGAAACATCAGACTTTGAAGGCCTGGTGAATAAAAGCATAACTTTGTCAGAGACAGGACGGATGACGAGACCTTCTGGTCAGAAGGAACTTAAAATCTGACTGAAGAAGACCAGCCTTTTCAAAGGACAGTCAACCACAAGGATGCGGATGGAATAGACTATGTGTGAATAAGGTCTTCAGGACCTTCCTTTGCTCATGGGGCATGACTCTCTATGAAAGAAACAGCTGCAAACATCTATTAGTAATCGGGGCTTGTAATGGTCAAAGAGTGAACCTAGGAAAACTGGAAGTCGTCAAAAATGAAAGTGATTTTTTTCTAGGTGGAAACAAACTGGTACTGGCCATTTAGAATGAGACAATCCAATGGTTTCCTATGCTGGGAATGGCACAATCAAGAGAAATGGTGTAGCACTCATTGCCTAAAAGGACATTTCAAGATCTGCCTTGAAGTATAACTCTGTCTGTGATGAGATTACATTTATCTGCCTTTAAGGAAATCCAATCAGTACAATTACCACTCCAATTTACGCACCAACCGCTAAGGCCAGTCATGAAGACATTGAAGAATTTGACCAATACCTTCAGTCTCAATTTGATTAAACATTCAATCAATTTGGTGATTGGAATGTAGAAGTTGGAAACAAAGAGGAAGGAACATTAGTTGGAAAATATGTCTTGGTGATAAAAATTAAGCTGGAGAACACATAAAAGAATTTTATAAGCCCAAGGACTTGTTCGTAGAAAATATCTTTTATCAACACGCAATCAGTGACTATACACATTGTTGTCTGCAGATGGAATGCACAGAAATGTGTGGTTCCTTGGAAACATTCTGTACCCTATACACCCGAATCTTCAAAAGCATCCATAAAAATACTATCATTGAAGATGAGCCAATGATTGTGAAGCGGGTACAGAACCAAGGCTGCTGGACATGAACCAAACCTGTTATCACGAGTCGGGGCTGATATGATAGCAACCAAAATATATGTATATTTTAAAGGGCGCTCAATAAATACATGTTTAAAAAGTTAACTAATTTAAGAAAAAAAATTTTCCTGTTAGAAAAGAACCCAGTCTTTTGAAAGTGTCCAGTTACTCTGGACAAACGTGGGCCCATTGCTTCTAGTTCAGCCCCATCTCAGAAGTAGAATACTTTTATGCAGAAAATATTCCACTCACCCAGATTTGGGTCAGGGTAAAATGCTTCCATCCTAGATAAATATCCAGGGGCTTATTGTTTTCCAAGAGGAACAAAGGGGTGTGTGTTTAGAGAATCAATCAGAATAAAATCTTCACCCAAAAGTTCTGTATAAACATTAGCTTGGCTATATAGTCTTTATCCAGCTGTGTCCCTTCAAACTTACCCAGGCCAAAAAAAAAAAAAAAAAGTAAACTTGAAAAAAAAATCAGAATAGCCAGAGGCTGACATCTGAAATCTATGCCAATTAAAGCATCCAAATCAATGCAACAAATATTTACATTAAAGCTGAAAATTTGGAAAATGTGATGAGTTGGATATTATTAAGTATCCCCAAACTGCCAATGCAAGCTACATAGTATACTGCATCTAGTAAACATCTGCTTTCTGATATCCTTCAGCGAACCCCCATCAGGCATGTGCTTAGGCCATGCTCCTCCGCTTCAATAGGAATCAGCAGGACAATAGCTAGAACATTTCTTCTGCTCTGTTCTGCCAAGCTATGAAGCGCTTGCTTTCTTTCTTTTTTTTTTTTTTTAGGCATCATGGCTCTCCGGTGGTGGGAGTAGGAGGCCCAGCCCCACTGCTGGAATTGAACCTCCGTCCCAGTGGGCCGCAGTCCCGCGCACAACCACTACGCCACCGGGGCTCAGCCCGCGCTTGCTTTCTTTAACACACTTACCCACCCTCCTGCCCCATTGCTTGAGGAGGGTCAGTGCCATGGGAGAACTAAGGCTGATCTACACTTCTGAATACATGTCCAAGGGACACAGAAGTACAGAGTCATGGTGATTAATACCAGGAATATCAAAATCAAGCAAACCTGCTGCCTTAGTGCTGACGCTGACACATGGCTACTCTATAAGACAGAGTCGAATGGATTCTTTGGGTGTCTGAAGTTTCATGAGAGCAGAAAGCTTCACCCTCCTTCCCTGGAATGACTGGTACAACTGAACTGCCCCCAGGGTCCCTATCAATGACCTATCAGGGAAAAATTCTAGCTCATCTCTTTCACATCAAGTAGTCAAGATATAACTGCCATAAAGAGTTATGATCTCAGAAATGCACAGGGGCAGTTCTACCCTGTCCTATGAATCAGTATTGATTTGATGACAGTGAGTTTGTTTGTTTTTTTCAGTGAAAAATAACTGTTGAGTGAAAAGTAACCAACTGTAACTTATTTAAAGCTATTGAATTTTAGCTCATTGTAACTTACTTAAAGCTACTGAATTTTAGATTATACAAATCTTTAAGTAGCTAATTATGATTAAAGAATAACTGTTGCAACAATATAACAAAAACATACCACTTGAACAAGCATTACATTGACGGGAGTATTGTGAAGCCATCTGTTTGGCTTTGGAAAGGTGGACGGTGTCTGCAACATTTGTTCTCCCTCATTTCTGATCAGGAACAAATCTAGGAAGATGTGACGCTGCCTAGAACAATTACTCTGACAGCTGAGACATCATTCCTAAATAAACATTGCTGATGTTTATGTAGCATTACTAAATAAACACGGTTGATGTGCATTTAGTTGCACATGAACTAGCTTGACATGATTCCCTGGTTAAGAATTAATCATTACTATCTTTGCAATTTCACTGTGCTTTGTTTCTAGATTTTCATAAAACTTATTATGCACTCAATCATCATCTTTAGTGCTTGTGTATGTCACCACATCTAAATTATGAGCTATGGCATGGGGAGCTTGTCTAGGCTGTGTTCAGTTGTGTGTCCTTCTCTGGAAGCAAAGTAGAGTTTGCAATGACTCGATGAATAATAGGAGCCCTCATGGCATAGTGGGTATGCATTGGGCTGTTAATCATAAGGTCAGCAGTTCTAAATCAGCCACTCCATGGGAGAAAGATGGGGCTTTGTATTCTCATAAAGCAGTGGTTCTCAACATGTGGTTCATGACGCCTTTTGGGGGTCAAATGACTCTTTCTCAGGGGTTGCCTAAGACCATTTAATTACAGATTGTTTTTGTGATTAATTACTATGCTTCAATTACGTTCAATTTGGAACAATGAAAATATATCCTGCCTATTGGTTATTTACACTGTGATTCATAACAGTAGCAAAATTTTAGTTATGAAGTAGCAACAAAAATAATGTTTTTGTTGGGGGTCACCATAACATGAGGATCTGCATTCAAGGGTCGCAACATTAGGAAGGTTGAGAACCACTGCCATACAGAGCTATGACCTCAGAAACTCACAGGGGTGAGTCAGTATTGACCTGATGACAGTGAGTTTGTTTGTTCTTTTGGATGATGAATAATTGCTGAATGGAGCTGAGCCCCGGTGGCGTAAGTGGTTGAGTGCGGGACTGTGGCCCGCGGGTTTGGCGGTTCAAGTCCAGCAGTGGCTCGCAGGAGCAGCACTGGGTAGCTCTCCCGACCACCAGAGGGCAGTGATACCCCCACCTCCAAAAAAAAAAAAAACTGTCGAATGAATGAAAAGTAACATTGTACCAAAACAAACAAGAAAACCCAACTTAATGGCAATTCTGTATGGTCCATGCAAAACTTCTTCAGGTTGGCCTAGGGTCAGTTTTCAATCTGGATCAACAGAAATCAATCCAAGATCTGAGACTCCTTCAGTAATCACAATTTACTTCTCCCATGCAAACTCTTGTAGATGTGAAATTCTATTATTCTTTCAAAAAAGATTAAGGAAGAAAGTCATTTATCTAATAAATGGAAAGTCATTTTAGCAGAAGGCTGGGTAAATGTTATACAGGGACAAGCATCTTATCTTGATACCACAATGCGCTCTCTATTTTGTCTTTATTGCATTTTTCTTTTCACTGGAATATCATCTCTGGTAGCTTTTTCAAAGGTCCCTGGGTGACACAAATGTTTAAGGGCACACCTCCTTGACAAAGGGCTGGGGGTCCCGTAGAAGATCGGACTAGTCATCACTTACTTTTCTAGGGTGGCCATCATCATATACCACAGTTCTGTTTTTAAGAACAGAGGTTTATTTACTCGCAGCTGCTATGGCAGCAGAAGCCTGCATTCAGGGTGTCAAGAGAGCTGAAGGTCACAACCTTGAAAACCCTAGGAAGCAGTCCTATTCAGGTACACAAAGGATCATCATGAATTGAAATGGACCCTGATGGCAGCAAACAAGTTTTTTCCTGTCTGAAAAATGCCTTCGTGTTGCCATCAGATTTGAAGAACAATTGGACTAGAGGCAGAAATCTACTCAAAGGTCCTGCTTTGTCGTGTGTGTGTTGTTTTCAGGTCTTGTTTTCAGCCCTGTTGAAGAGAAGTCTGGTGGAAACCTGACTCTTGATTTTTAACACTCCCCACTGTAGCTCTTAGGATTCTCTCCTCTCCATATTTCCAGTTCTACATATTTTGTAAAATATGGCTATAATACTTAGGACATGGTAATATTTTTATTCTGAAGCCTTATTTTTTTAATCCTGGGCAATTATTAGATATTTACTAAATAATTGGCTCTCCCACATTAGCTATATTTTTTCCTCCACAAGCTCCTATTAGATACTTATCATCAGTTGTCATTGATTTGATTCTGACACGCAATGATCCTATAGGTAGGGTGTAGTAGAACTGTTCCATAGGGGGTCCATGGCTGTAATCTTTTTCCCTTCTTTTTTTATTAATCATTTTATCTTATAACAATCCGTAATTCAATTGTATTCAGCACAATGTACATATGTTGTCATCATCTTTCCAAAATGTTTTCTTTCTACTTGAGCCCTTGGTATCAGTTCCTCCTTTTTCCCCCTCTCCCTTCCTCATCCTTTACATCTTCATGAAACCTTGATCAATTACATATTATTATTGGTATTTTGCATCTTATACTGTCCATTGTCTCCCTTCACCCACATGTCTATTATTGGTTCCCCGGGGGTGATCAGTTCCTCCTTTCTCTTCTTTCCCCCAGCTCCCCCTGCACCCTCCTGGTATTGCTACTCCCACTACTGTTGCTGAGGGGTTTGTCTGTCCTGGATTCCATGTGTTGAGAACTCTTAGCTGTACCAATGTATGTACTCTGGTCTAGGTGGATATGTAAGGTAGAACTGGGTCATGAGAGAGGGACGGAGGAAGCACTCAGCAACTAGAGGAATGAGGTGTGTTTTGTCGGTGCTGTCCTGCACCCTGGCTGGCTTGTCTCTTCTTTTTCGTCCTTCTGTAAGGAGAGGCTAATTGTCTACAGAGGGGCTTTGGGTCTCCACTCAGACTCTCCCTTGTTTGCATCAATACAATTGTTTGGGATCTATTGATGCCTGATACCTGACCCCATTGACACCTCACGACCACACAGGCTGGTGTGCTTCTTCCATGTGGGCATTCTTGCTTCCCAACTAGAGAGCTGCTTATTTATCTTCAAGTCTTTAAGACTCCAGATGCTATATCTTTCAGTATATGTGCTGCTGAAGCGAGCACTAGATGCTATATCATTTAATAGCTGGGCACCACCAGCTTTTTTTTTTTCATCACATTTGCTTATGCACCCATTTTATCTTCAGCAATTGTGTTGGGGAGGTGAGCATCACAGAATGTCCTGAGTTATTAGAACACAGTGTTCTTGAGTTGAGGGAGTACTTGAATAGAGGCCCAATGTCTTTCTGCTACCTTAATACTTAACATATAAGAATATGTACATAGATCTATGTCTCTATCATTATCTATAAATATTTACATATATACATACCTATATGTATACTTCTACAAATATCGTTTGCTTCCTTGTTCTTTTCTCTATTTCCTTTCACCTTCCTCCTGTCTCACAATCATGTGACTCTCTGTAATTCCTCTTGGATACACTGAACTTAATCAAACCCTGCCAAGTATTCTACAGCCTTCTTACCCTCCTCACCATCAATTTTAGATCTCTTGTTGTTTCTTTGTCCCTGAGTTTATTGGTTCCCCACTCCCCCTGCTTGTCCCCTGCTCTGCCATGTTCCCCAGAACCACTGGCCCCATTGTTTCCTCCTCGGTATTTTTTATCCTGCCTATCTTATACAGACAGACATACAGTGAAAGAAAAAAATGAAGCCAAAGGAAACAAAGATACAAAAAAGAGCCTATAAATAGTTCTAGGTCTATCTATTGACCCCTATGAATGTTTCCTGATCAGGTTTGATGAAGTGCCAAGCGCTGCCCGCCCCCTCTACCCCCCGGAGTCAGAAGTCTTTTTTCAGGATATCTTGGGGACTTCATTACTCTGCAACCCTTGCTGCCCTGTTGCACTCCCTTCATACTTCACCCCACTGTGTGCATGGTAGACTGAGCACACTTTCCACACAGTGCCCCCAGTGCTGCCCCCCATAGTGTTGTGAGTCAGCGTGAAGACTTCGTGTCTCATCGTGCGGCCGGTCCTCTGGTCCTCTCTGTGGATTGGCTGTTTCAAGGAGGAGTGTCATCCTCAGGGCTTGGTGGGCTAGAATGAGGCAGTGTCTCTTTCCCTTTTAGCTTTTGCTTGTGTGGCCTGGACAGACCCTTCACTCTCCCTGGGCCATAACTGCATTGCTATCCTCTGTATTGCAGTCTTCTGGGGGAGCTATAATCTGAGGAAACCAAATAGCACATTTTCCCCCCGCGCGGCCCCCCCCCATCACCATGGAGCAATTGGTGAGTCTGAACTGCCGGCTTTTGAGTTAGCAGGTGAACATACATCCACTGCAGTATGAATAATCCTGTCATGGATTGACTTGTCCTCTTGTCCCCTCATATATGTGTCAACTTGGCTAAGTCATAAGTCTCAGTAATTTGGCAGCTATAGAATGATACAGTCATCCCCATGATACAATCAGATGTAATCAGACAATCTGTTGTAAAGATTAACACTCTTTACACTTTACAACACCGTTGTAAAGATGAAACACTCTTACTCAGGGTATAGGCCTGATTCAATGAAAAGGAAGTTTCCCTGAGGTGTGGTTGCAATGTTGATAAGTGTTGGATTGCTAACCACAAGGTTGGCAGAAGAAGCCAATCCACTTCTCTGTTGAAGAAAGATGAAGCTCTCTGCTCTCATAAAAATTTACACTCTCAAAAACAACTCTGCCCCCCCCCCCCAAAAAAAAACCCATGTAGGGCTGCTATTTATCAGAAACAACTTGATGTCAATGGTGGATAGTCTGCATCCTCTTTCCTCTTATAGGGAATATCAGGAGAAAGAAAGAAAGAGAGGATCCGGGACCTGATTATCACCAAGAAAAAGGAGCTGGGAGTTGAAAGATACTTTGGCTACTAGTCCTGAGAACCTCCTAGATCAATCTCTCAGAGAGATTAAAAGGAGACAATAGTCTTCTCCCAGAATGGAAGGAGAAAGCCTTCCCCCACAGCTGGTGCCCTGGTTCAGAGGTTTAGCCTCCTAAATGGAGAGAAAGAATTTTCACTAAAGCCATCTACTTGTGGTGTTTTTGCTATAAAAGTACTACACAATTAAAAGAACACCTTTCTTATCAGATAGTGTCTTAATAGTCTAGGACTGCCATAAAAAAACTACCAAAAATTGTGTGGTTTTGAAGAACGGAAATTTATATTCTCCCAGGTGCTTTGAAGTTAGAAATTTGAATCCAGATGTCAGTGGAACACAGTCTCTCTCTCTCTTCTCCTCTCCCCTCCCTCTCCCTACTCCCCCTCTCTTACACCACCCACCCCC